>PVJI01006142.1:0-89463 GCA_004026765.1 Micronycteris hirsuta
TAGTTCCTGGAATAGAGGAAAGAGCCAGTCGGTGTTTATCCAGTGAACCCAATAGTTAGTTATCTTTACTTTGCTTGATGCACAGATGACATAATGAAGAAGTTAGGACAAGATAAAATAGTCTAAGGGAAGAAGGCAGACAACATCGACCACACAAAACTGTGTTTAAATATAATAAGATTCTGCTCCCAGTTCAAGGGGTTAAAAAAACTTGGTGGATGGAGAAATAAGTACATGAGGCAAACCCAATGTTATCTAAAAAATACCTTTCCTCCACCTTTGTTGTTTGCTTAGGTTTATACTCGCAAGTTCTTAAGAATGTAACTTTCATTACTTCTCTTACACAAACAAATTTCTCTCATATTTTCTTTGAGCCAGTGTTATGGATAATTGCAAACTACCTGGCTACATAGGATCTCTGAGCTTTCCCCTATTTCTGCAGTAACCTGATCAAATGCCTGATCAAAGGCCTTCATTACTGCCACCACAGGGAAAGAGAGCATTTGCCAATGTACAGTTTGAAATGCATAAGTTATGAAATATTAAAAGAGCATTTACATTTAAAAATAGGCAAATGATTTGGTCAGTATTTCTCCAAACGAGATAAACAAATGGCATAATGAGAACATGAGAAGATGATCAACATCATTAGCATTGGGGAAATACAAATCAAAACCACAATAAGATAATCCTTCACACCACTAGGATGATCATAACTTTAAAAAGAAAGAAGGAAAGAAAAAAACAAGTGTTTGTGAGGATGTGAAAAAACTGGAACCAGCATTTAAGTTCACAACTTCTTCAAACTCCATAATATACAGATATTTTTCTTTTAAGTTACAAGAACAACAACAAAAAACCCCACAGAAAACACCACCATCAGAAATCAGATATGGCAACAAGGACTTAGCCAACCCAAAAAGTGGAATACTAAGGCACTTAGAGCGGGAAAGTCGAGAAGCAACCCAGATCGATAACACGAAACCTTTGAAAGACTTAGGAATGGGCAGCACCAGCCGCCCCCCCCCCCCACCACGGAAATGAAGTACTTGGGCTGTGTGGGAATTCGACAGCCTCAGCTTGAAAGGGCTTTGCAAAGTCAGTGTGTTTCAGTTCTCAAGAGTGAAGACTCTGGTGCCATGCCTCCTGGGACCACCTCTGCCCTCTGCCAAGTGGTTTGGCTTTGGTCAAGTTCTACACTATCTTGCTACCTCAGTTTTTTCATCTGTAAAAAATAGGTAAGAGTCCCAACCTCGGGAGGATTCAGTAAGCTATGAGGGTGGCTGTGCTTCCAACAATTCCTGCCACTGAGCGGTCACTCGGCAGATGTGGGCGTGTTTTGGGTTGTAGCAATGGCAGCAATGTCAGGAGACCACTAATCTTGAGGGACAGCCAGGGTTCAGTTAAAACTTGAGATGGTAGGAGTGTTCAGAGAACAGACTAAGAACTAAGAGACTTCTTTTTCACAGAGGTGGAGTTCTGGAGTGCACGGTGGGAAGGTTTAGTAATAGAGGGAGGAGGGGCGGAGAGTCAGGAATAAAAGGACAGAGCCACACGGAGATAGCATGTCCAAGTCAGATGCACAGCAGAACCCACGCTTGCGTAGACCATTAGAAACGCATGTCTGGCTCAGACGCAGAGGCACCCCCAGCCCAGGGTTCTGGCAGCAGAGAAGCTGCCTTCATAGGATAGGGTTGTCCTTTAGGGTCATTCCTTTATTCTGATCTATTCTTTCATTCCCTCAGACAGCCACCCTCCCGAAACCCCACACTCAACCTTTCATGCTAAGCAGATCACCATCTCTCTGAAGGAGGAACCAGGTACAAGGGCGTCACAAGGAAATTACCTAACCGCTTCGCTTCCTCCACAGAAACCCATCTACTGGGCGCCACCCTCACCTCCACTCCTCAGGTCCCTCTGGACCACATGCTCCTTCCCAAAGCTAACTATGCCATCTGAGTCCTAGACCCATTAGTTCACTAGGATGAAGAGAATTATATCTTCTCTTCAGAATCTTCAACATCACCCCCTCATCTGGTTCTACTCCCTGAGTCTACAAGAATGTAGCTAATTCTATTTTTTTTTTAATCCTCACCTGAGGAAATTTTTTTCATTGCTTTTCGAGACAGAGGGGAGAGAGAGAGAGAAAAACATTGATGTGAGAGAGAAACATTGATCGGCTACTTCTCACACGCACCAGAATGGGGATTGTACATGACCAGACCTGGGATCAAACCCGCAACCTGGGTATGCACCCTGACCAGGAATAAAACCTGCAACCTTTCTGTTACCGGATGACGCTCCAACCAACTGAGCCACATCAGCTGGGGCTAGTTCTCTCTCTTTCTACCTGAAAAAGTAAATCTATTGACCTTACATCCTCTCTACTACCCTTCCTGTCTCATTCAACCTTTTTTAAAAAATCTTTTATCTTCACTTCCACTTTTTGCACTGATTTCTCAGCCCCCGCCCTTCCTCCATCCCAAAACAAAGCTGTCTTTGGTACGGCCTTCAATGCTGCATGTCTCTGCCATTTCCCCACCAGAATGCAGAAACTGTCCTTTTAAAGATGAGCACTAACTTTCTAATTACAAATCCAGTGGATAGCTCTCTGTTTTTACATCAGTCCTGTGGAGCATACTCTCATTTGCTTATGCTAAACAGGACTTGGGGGTGGGGGGGGGAGGAGGCTAATGAGCAAATAAGTGGTTAGGTATGCCTCATTTAACATAATAAATAATCTCCTGAAATAGTTACTCAGTCTTCAGATTTAATGCATTGAACTTAATGTTTAATGAAATCAGGGAAGCTTGCTATTTAAAGGAACCCTGGGGTGAATTCTTCTGCAAACAAAAGTTCCTTCTGTAATAAGCAGTATTATTCCCAATGTACATGACTTCAGAAATTTGTTTTCCCTATTTCAAGCTTCCTTAAAGGGACACACCTACTCTCAGCCTCACCTTTACAATTACCTTCTTAGTTGTTTATGCAAAGGAATCTGGGTTGCTAGTGAAATCAAGGGCATCTATACTCTGTAAATGAGACCAATTAATGTAACTGAAGAGCTTAACACAGCTCCCAGCGCATGGTGGACGTCAAATGGATGTCAGCTATTTTTATTAACTTGTAAACACTGAAAACAGAAAAGCAAAAAAAAAAGGAGAAGCATGAATTAAAGGGTGGAACTAGCATATATCTTTTGCCATTTCACACCACTAGGATGGCTATAAAAATAAAAGGAGAACAACGAGTGTTGGAGAAACTGCAATCCTCACACCCAGCTGGCAAGACTGTAAAATGGTTCAGCCACTGGAAAAGTTTGGTGAATCCTCAAAGAATTAAACATATGATCCAACAATTCCATTCCTTGGTATATAGTCAAGATAAGTGAAAGCAAGTGTTCGAACAAAAACTTGTCCAATGAATGTTCAAGCAGCATTATTTATAGTAGTTCTGCTGGGAAAGGGGAATGCGAAACGATTGCTTAATGGGTACGGCGTTTCTTCGGGGGATGATGGAAGTGTTCTGGAATTACATAGTAGTGGCCATCACAAAACACTGTAGAGACCATCCAGTTGGCATCCCTTCCTGCCCTTCCTCTTCCTCCCCACCCCATCCCTGAAAAACATGTATATATTTACACACACACACACAATGAATATATTCAAAGCCACGGAATTGTACACTTTACTGCACACGTTAAAATGGTGGCTTTTATCTCAATAATACTAATACTAATAAAAGGCATGGTGATGGAAGATGTCAGAGCGGAGAGAAGCTGCTGTGCTGCCAGCTCTGAAGAGGGAAGGGCGCCACGGCCAAGGACCGCAGGCGGCCTGGACGCCGGAAATACCGAAGAACAAACCCTGCCCTGGAGCCTCCAGAAGACACGCAGCCCTGCCTGCACCGTGACATGGACCCACAGAGACTGCTTTTGGACTTCTGATCTCAGGACTAGAAGGTGATAAATCTGTTGCTGAAGCTGCTTTTTGAAAACAAGTCACCCGGCATGGGAGTGGGCGGGACAGAGACAAATCAACATTGGCCAGAGTTGACAGATGCTGAACCTGGGGGACAAATACATGAGGGTTCACAGCACTGAATCACTTGTCTTTAGTATTATTTGAGATTTTCCATAATAAAACTGTTTTTTTTTTAAACTACAAATGCATTTACAAGGGTGGGCAAAAGTAGGTTTACAGTTGTAATACTAATAAATAATGCGTAATAAATAATAATACACACAGGAATAAACTGTGTTTCATGTACTCACAACTGTAAACCTACTTTTGATCACCCTTGTATATGTTGGGACCTACCAAAAATTTTATTTGCATAGCATTACAATAACCCATTAAACATTTCAAGTCTTACTTATTTTTAAAAGATTTTATTTATTTATTTTTAGAGAGAGGGCAAGGAAGGGAGAGAGAAGGAGAGGAACATCAATGTGTGGTTGCCTCTCAAGCGCCCCCTACTGGGGACCTGGCCTGCAACCCAGACATGTGCCCTGACTGGGAATTGAACCGATGACCCTTTGATTCACAGGCCAGCACTCAATCCAGTGAGCCACACCAGCCTGGGCAAACATTTCAAGTTTTAATCTTAAAATGTTTACATTTTTATAGCACTTGATACTTTGGTAAAATACTTTCACATGTATTTCATACTAATTTATAAGAGAGTACTTTACAATCTCTGGAACAAAAGCCTACTTCCTGTACAATGTCACTGAAAAACTGCTACTTCTGGGTGGGAGATCTGGATAAAGATTTCATTTGCTCAATCTTGAAACGTCCAACTGCCTCTTGTCAGCATTTAAATTACTTCTAAGAAATTCAACAAATATTCAGTGCACACCTCTACATGACAGAAAACTATGTTTCCTAGTCTTATCAAACTAGCAGAAAATATTGCTCCTAAGCAAAAATAAAAAATAAGTAAAAAAGCATCAAATTGAAAATCTGTCCTCACAAAGAACAATCACCGAGACTGCTTTAATTCAAAGTACTTCAAAGTTCAACCAATGTTTCACTACTTATCAACTTACCTACTGGGTAAGCTAAAGACATGTATATTTAACAATAAAAAAAGGAGGAACAACTGAAAGATGAAGTTATAGTTTTTATTGATTATTTCATAGTAAGAAAGAGAGCTATTGCATTACAAATTTCTTCTAATTAATTCCTATGAGTTTACCACAACCCAAAACAAAACTGGGTGCTAATAAGTACAAATGCATCCTTCCAGCAAAGTTCCCTTCATAAAAACGAAGCAAGCATTACATTTCCAAGTGAAATTAAACACTACAGTTTAATAAATCTATTTGCTTCATCTCCAAAATCTATCTGTGCCCATAGAATCACGACATTTATCTGCGGTATGACTGGTTGTGTCCCCGCAAATGCAGCAGAGTAACACCAACTTCTAAGCCAAAAATAAATAAATAAATAAAAAACAAAAACATGTCACAATGAAGACTCTCTGGTTCCTCCTATTATTAGGCAATAAAGGTGTACAAAGTGAATTGCAATTATGAGACAACAAACATACATATCCAGCACACTTCTAGTTTTAAGATGGCATATTAAGAACAGGATTATTTCTGCTTTTAAAATTCCAGACTAACAATGCAATATAAAAAGAGAAAAATGTGTTTCAGTAACAGAAAATACAGTTAACAGGACAAAATTTGTTAAAGGCACAAAGCAGAAAAGGCTGGGTTGAGAGAGAAGTCAATCAGTATAAACCATCTTGTGATTCTACTCAGGCAAAGGAAAGGGAGGCTTAGGAAGTAAGGGATTGGTTTTCTCCAGGAGAACCCCAGAAGCTGCCAAGTTCAGAGCCATAGAGTCTAGAAACAAGGGCAGGCCTCAGGACAGCTAATATGGAAAGGCAAATGAAAGAACCTGGGTGCCTCCCAGAAGAACAGACTGGCTGACTGCTCACCTACAACTTCTCATGATCCCATTGAAGTCCACGTAAAGTGGGAACTTTATTTGCATGCTCCTAACATAAGCAGTAGAATCTGAAAGCTTAGGAATTCTCACACATTTTTAATCATAATTGACTTAGGTTGGCAGGAAAAAAGCAAGAAAGAAGGAAACTCACCGCCATTCCCCCAAATTGTCCAAATGATTCAAAAGATTCTAGGGCTTCTGGTCAAGATGGCAGCATAGGCAAACATGGCTTTCCTCCATGCACAACCACAACAAAATTACAACTAAAATACAGAACCACCATCGCACAGAACTATCAGAAATTGAGTTGATTAGAAATCTGACAACTATGGAATTAAAGAAACCACATCCACCCAGAGTGGTGGGAGGGGCAGAGACACAGAATGGGCTGGTCCTACATCCCATGTAGGCTAAAAATTTGGCAGGCATATCTCAGGAGTGAGGAGTCCCAGCCCCATTCCAGGCCCCCAAGCCCAGGGTTCCAGTGCCAGGAAGATAAGTCCCCATAACTTCTGGCTGCAAAAACCAGCAGGGATTGAGTTGACGGAAGAAACTTCTGGAGTCCCAAGCAGTTCCTCTTTTTTTTTTTTTAAGATTTTATTTATTTATTTTTAGACAGAAGGGAATGGAAGGAGAAAGAGATGGGGAGAAACATCAATGTATGGTTGCATCTCACGTGGCTCCCCTGGGGACCTGGCCTGCAACCCAGGCATATACCCTGACTGGGAATCGAACCAGCGACCCTTTGGTTTGCAGCCTGCGCTAAATCCACTGAGCTACACCAGCCAAGGCCCAAGCAGTTCCTTTTAAAGAACCCACAAATGGACCCACTCCCTCTGAGCTCCAGCACTGGGGTAGCTGCTAAAATGCATGAGTGGCATACAGGGAGGAACTGAAGTGTCTGGCATCAAGGCGAGAGCTGGGGGACAGCTTTCTCCCAGACAGAAAGGTGGACAGAGGCCTTTGTTCCTCTTCTGAGCCATCTCCCAACACAACTACTGAGCTGGAAGGCGGATGCCATATCTGAGACTCTATCAATCTGGCTAACACTGTCCCAACTTGGAGATCCCCTGAGACTCCGTCCTACGCAACTTATGGGACCACCCAAACTGTTCACCGTGACGTTTCCATAACAATGGCTGGTCTTGGCTCATGCTTCACAACTTCCTAAATCCTCTCAAACAAGCAACAGCTGGCCTTTGTGAGTCCCCAGCCCCTGTACCTCTTGTTAAGTGGCCCCAGGCCCAGCACTAGCATCAGACAGCATAGATTCACAGCTCAGCTTTGCCTGGGAATCTCCAAGCCCAGGACAAGTAGCAGCCATCTCAGATTGCTTTACAGCTCAGGCAGGGTGGCCCCTGGCAGAACGCAGGTGGGGGCTTGCACCTTGGACTATACCACCCAGGAAAACCCAGAGCCTGTGCACCTAGTGGACAGCTACAGACCACATCAGAGTACCACCACCCTGTCCCTGCACAGCTGACCCTTCATGGAGGGAAGAGGTTGGTGGTGGTCAGTGGTCACAACCAGTCTTGCAGCTGACTGGCCTGGGTAAATCCCTCCCATTGATCTGCCAACAGTAATCAAGGTTCCACTACAAGAGGAGGATGTACTCAGCCCACACTAAGGGCACACTGAGTACCCAGCCTGGGTGACAGGGGAGGCTGTGCCACAGGACCCTATAGGGCACCTACCACGTTAGGCCATACTACCAAGACAGGGAGTCACAGCAGTTCTACCTAATACATAGAAACAAACACACAGAGGCTGGAAAAATGAGGAGACAAAGAAACATGGCCCAAATGAAAGAACAGATCAAAACTCCAGAAAAAAAGAGCTAAATGAAATGGAGATAAGCAATCTGTCAGATACAGAGTTCAAAACACTGTTTATAAGGATGCTCAAGGCACTTAGTGAGGACCTCAACAGCATAAAAAATATTCAGTTAGAAATGAAGGATACATGATTGAAATAAAGAAAAATTTACAGTGAAACAACAGTAGAGTGGATGAAGCTGGGAATCAAATAAACGATTTGGAACATAAGGAAGCAAAAAACAACCAATCAGAACAACAAGAAACAAGAATCAAAAAAAAAAAAAGAGGATAGTGTAAGCAGCTTCTGGTACAACTTCAAGCATTCTAACATTTGCATCATAGGGGTGCCAGAGGAGAAGAGATAGAGCAAGAAATTGGAAATCTATTTGGAAAAATAATGTAAGAAAACTTCCCTAATTTGGTGAAGGACATAGACTTGAAAGTCCAGGAAGCACAGAGTCCCAAACAAGATGGATGCAAAGAGACCCACTCCAAGACACATCATAATCGAAATGCCAGAGGTTAAAGATAAAGAGAGAATCTTAAAAGCAGAAATAGAAAAGCAGTTAGTCCCCTATAGGAGAGTTCCATAAGACTCTCAGCTGATTTCTCAAAAGAAACTTTGCAGGCTAGAAGGGATTGGCAAGAAATATTCAAAGTCATGAAAAGCAGGGACCTACATCCAATACTGCCCTACCCAGCAAAGCTATCATTTAGAATTGAAGGACTTCCCAGACAAGAAAAAACTAAAAGAATTCATCATCACCAAACCATTATTATATGAAATATTAAAAGGACTTATTTAAGAAAAAAAAAGATTAGAACTATGAACAATAAAATGGCAATAAAAACCTATCTATCAACAATTGAATCTAAAAAACGAAGTAAGCAAACAAGAAGAACAGAGTCAGAATTATGGATACAGTGAGTGTTTTGATGATTCCCAGATGGCAGTGGTGAGGGGGAAATGGGTGAAGAGGTGAGGGGATTAAGAAGTACAAATAGGTAGTCACAGAATAGCCATGGGGATGTAAGGTACGGTATAGGAAATAGAGTAGCCAAAGAACTTATACATATGACCCATGGGCACGAACAAAGGAGGGGGGATCACAGGAGGGAGTGGGGGGTATTGGTGGAGGGAGGATAAGGGGGGAAACTGGGACAACTGTAATAGCATAATCAATAAAACATAATTTTAAAAAAATTTAAAAATTAAAATAAAAATATATACTTGGGAGTGCATATAGCTAGAAAAGCTTTGAAAACAAAGTCTATTGGAAGGTGGGGGCATTGACGGGGACCTGTCAACCAGATGTTGAAGTGATCTGTAAAGTTACGCTACTTCAAACAGTGTAAGAGGAGTGCCAGACTAGACAGATCGAGGAACAAAAAGGTTCAGACTCAGCCCAGAAATACACAAGTCTAATGAGTGACGCAGCGTAACGCACAAATTATGATAAAGGTGAAGGGGTAAGTAAGTGATTCCGGGACAACTCTCATGTGAAAAAAGTAAGGTCCTCCCATCTGACATCAGAATAAAATCTACATTTACATATTACAAATAAAGACAAAAGTAATAGAAGAAAATGTCCCGGCTGGTGTAGCTCAGTGGATTGAGCGCGGGCTGGGAACCAAAAGGTCCCGGTTCGATTTCTAGTCAGGGCACATGCCTGGGTTGCAGGCCAGGTCCCCAATGAGGGCCATGTGAGAGGCAACCATACATTGCTCTTTCTCCCTCCCTTCTCCTCTCTCTAAAAATAAATAAATAAAATCTTAAAAAAAAAAAGTAATAGAAGAAAATGTAAATACAGATTTTTAACATCCTAGGTTGCAAAAAGGCTTCACAGTCAGAACCTGTAATGGAAAGATTAACTTGGCTGGGAGGGAAGGGATTTTTTTTTTTTTAACGGAATCAAGTCTAGGAGAGATGACAACTGAAGAAAAAGTAGATATTTCATCTGAGTTCATTTCCTTTGTATAATAGATATGGGTTTTTTTACAACCAGTAAGGAAAAAATAGAAAAATGAAGGGGCATTCATAAAAGAAATGTCAATATATATAAAAAAAAAGGCCATGGAAAGATATTCAGCATCACTAGTTAAAAGATACAAACTTTCTCCACAAAGATGAACTCGAAATGTGTAAGACCCGTATGTAAGAGCTAGAACTATACAAATCTTAGAAGACAACGTAGGTGTAAATCTTCGTGGACTAGGATTAGTTAATGATTTCTAAGAAGTGACACGAAAACCATAAGCAGCCAAAGGAAAAAACAGATCAATTGGACTCCATTAAAACTTAAAACCTTTGTACTTCAAAGTATAGCATCAGGAAAGTAAAAAGACAACCCAATGAATGGGAGAAAAATTTCACAAATCACGTATCTGATAAGGGACTTGTATCGAGATTATACAAAGAACCATTACAACTGAACCTAAAAAAACAAAGACTACGCAAACAATTAGAACAGGAACAGAATCGCAGAAATGGAGATCACATGGAGGGCTATCAGTGGGGAGGGGGAGGAGGACAATGGGGGGAAATGGTACAGGGAATAAGAAGCATAATAACTAGGCAAAAAATAGACAGAGGGAGGTGAAGAATAGTATAGGAAACGGAGCAGCCAAAGAATTTATATGTACGACTCATGGACATGAACTGTGGGGGTGGGGAATGCTGGAGGGTGAGGGGGTCGGTGCAGGGAAGAGGAGGATAAAAGGGAGAAAAAACACTGGGACAACTATAATAGCATAATCAATAAAATATACTTTAAAAAAGAACTATTACAAACTGAATAATTTAAAAAAATCTTAAAATGGGCAAAGGATCAGAATAAATATTTCTCCAAGGCAGATAACAAATGGCCAACAAGCACATAGAAAAAAAAATGTTCAACCTCATTAATGTCAGAGAAATGCAAATCAAAACCAGAGTGAGATACCACTTCCCACCCGCTAGGATGGCTACAACCAAAACCAGCAATAACCAAGGCTGATGAAGATGTGGAGAAACTGGAATCCTCACACACTGCTGGCGGAATGTAAAATGATGCAGCTGCTTTGGGAAACAGTCTCGCAACGTCAAATACAGAGTTACATGACTTAGCAATGATAGTCCTAGGTATCCACCTGAGAAAACAAAAACTTGCACACAAATGTTCACAGCAGCATCACTCATAATAGCAAAGAAGTGGGAACATCTCCAACAGCCATCGAAAGTGAGCAGACAGACCAACTGTGATGTATCCACACAATGAAACATTATTCCCCAGTGACAGGGAATGCAGCCCTGGCACACGCTACTACATGGGCGAACCTTGAAAACATTACGCTAAGTGACAAAATCCAGTCACAAAAGACTACACAGTGCATGATTCCACTTGTATGAAATGTCCAGAATAGGCAATTCTACAGAGACAGGCAGTGGATTCGTGGGTGCCAGGCACTAGGGGAGAGAGAGGGTTTGGAAGTGGAAGGCAAGGAGTGGGGGGACGTTTCTCTTGGGCGTGATAAAAAGGTTCTAAAATGAATCCTGTGGATAGCTGTACAGCTTGTGAATACACTAAACACCCGTGACTTGCACATTTTAAATGGGTCCATTGTATAGTATATGAATTGTATCTCAATAATGCTACTTTTTTTAAAAAAATAAAGTTTAAACAATAATTACATTGCTTGTTTAGTGGGTCTCCATCGGACAATAAACTCTCCAGGGTAGGGGTCCCTCTCTGTCTTATAAGCCCTCAGCTTCCCAAGAGTACCCATCAGGCCTTGTAAAAAGACTAACACAAAGACGATGCTTAATAATAGGTAGACACTTCTTAGCAAAGTTGCTGTAAAATCAATTTCTACAGGAAAGTTTTTTTCTGTTGTTTCCGGTTTGACTTTCCTGTTTAGGTCAGAGATGCTCGCCTACATCAAATCTCTCTCCAGCCCACACATGCACTCAGAATTTATGAAGACATTTGAGTCTGCTCTTCCTTCTAAAACACCTTCCTACTCAACTACGTCTCCCAGACCCTAGGAAACCATACTTCGGATCACTCCCGGGCGTCTGGACACTCTCTTCCATTCTCTTTCATTCAGGCCTCAGTGACTACAGTGCAGGTTTC
This sequence comes from Micronycteris hirsuta, assembly GCA_004026765.1. NCBI lineage: Eukaryota > Metazoa > Chordata > Mammalia > Chiroptera > Phyllostomidae > Micronycteris > Micronycteris hirsuta. The sequence goes on from PVJI01006142.1 coordinate 11,890, forward strand.
AGCAGCAGGTGTTGCTGCCTGACCTTTGATAGTTAAGAACCAAACTTGAAATACACTGTTGGCCAGCAGATGGGACACAACTCCCCTTCAGCACACAGTGTGGGCTACGCATAAAGAGCGACTTCCTCCGGAAAAGTGCAGTGAGGAAAGCGGGGAGAAAGGAAGGGTGAGTGCACAGTGGAGACACCTGCCAGACACAACCTCCAGTCAGGTGATGAAGGTTAACGTCAACAGTGATCAAAACCGCGGACAGGAAATACCCTCCACAGGATACAAAGAGAATGGCACTTTATCTCTGTGCTTTTCCTCCCCCAAACGCATCACCCCAGTCTACAGGGGAATATCTATGAGGGGAATATCAGCTAAATCTCAAATGAGCGACATTTTACAAAACGCCTGCCCAGTACCCTCAAAACTCTTATGGTCGCCAAAACAAGGAAAGCCTGAGGAACTGTCACGGCCAAGCAGAGCCGAGGGAGACCCGAGGACTCTAGATGCCATCCTGGGGCAGAAGAGGGTCATCAGGCAAAAGCGGAGGAAACCCGTGAAGGACTTTTAGGCAATAATAATAAGGTACCATTGCGGGTCCAGTCACCATGGAGACGTGCCACACTGCAGTGTCCATAAGCAAAACTGAGCGTGGGGTGTACGAGAACTCACTGTACCATCTTTCCAATAATTCTGGGACTCTAGAACTGTTCCAAAATAAAAAGTCTATTTAAAAAAATAACTTACTAGCTGCCAACTTTGCCAAATTCAGATTTTTTTTTAAAGATTCTACTTTAAGGAATACTTCCAACAGTTTCAGAGCAATAGTCTCTTCTTCAAGGATGTTTTTAAGTGATTGTAAGACAGAAAAGCAAAACTTCAGGCCTGGAGAGCAGGGGTGATACAGGGTGGGGTGGGGGTGGGGAAAAGGAATGGAGTCCCAGCCAAGCCCATCATTCCCCTCACAGCACCAGCAACACAGCTGCTTTCGCCTTGAAAGCGAAGACAACCACCAAGTGTCCCGCATATTCAGCCTCTCCCACCCAAGGGGAAAAGAGAAGTGTTAAAAGATACAGTGGTAACAGGAAAATTCGTAGTGCTAAGAAGTTATTCAACCGAAGTTATTACCAAAAGATAAAGCCCCGCTGAAGAGATTTATGGCCTAAATTGCCCTAAAACCACCAAAGCCCCAAGAAACATCTGGAGTATAGTTATTATTTCTACTAAAAAAATTAAAAGGAATCAGGAAAGGACTCAATGTGTCTGCTGACTTTAAGTAGTCATTTCAATTTTATTTGCTCTAATTCTGTTTAAAAATGTGCTGATAGAAGAAGCAGATACATATTGTGCTGCTTACATACACGGAGGTGAGGCGGCTTCTGGGTTTGTTTTTTACATGAAAAACTGGGTGAGCAGACTGCATGACAGATTCCTGTCCCCTGATCACCTCTGTCTACGGAAAGCCCAGCCCATCGTTCCTCGCCTGGGGGCGGCTACCCGGATCTCAAGAACAGTCTCTAGGAAGGCAGGAACAGTCTTTAACGAGGCAGCAACAGAGAACTAGAACTCTCCAAACTTCAAAAAATCATCACAATGGAAGTGAAAACCTACCCCCTCCCACTCAAGAAACCAGCATACCGTACAGCAAATCAGAAACCAAAGCCCAAAAGATAAAAGATATTATACAGTATGCATAAACATGGGAGGGGTGGGTCTGGTCTCAAAATGTAAGAGTTCGCCCATAATTGAGGGGGTGAGAGTTGAGTGAACAGTCTCAGGAAAGATAACTCCAGCTCAGGAAAAGTGAGTAACAAGCTCTGATGACTTAGTACCTACGGGAATGAGATGAGTGGGCTGTGATTCTTCCAGTTTGTTCCTCAGCCAGTCGAAGTCCTGGTATCTTCGCCGGACCGAATATTCAGGCAGGTCAAACTCCACCCGCGTACTCTGCAAGAAGAATGGAAGAAAATGAGCATAAGGGAATAGGAGCCTCATCTGGCAGAAGGGGAGGAAAAAAGCTCTCTGTGAATAACTAACCTGGGCAAGAACACACCTTCCTTCCACCAAACACACCAGCCAGTAGGCAGGGCTCACCAACACAGAACAAGGAGTCTGGGCCACATGGCCCAGTTAAAAATCAAGGATCTAGAATGAAAATGTCCACTTTTTTTTCCCCCTACCCTCAGGAAATGGAACTCAACTATCCCTCAGAATCGTGTTCGGAAACATCTGATTCATTTCCTCCAAACTTAACTTTGAGAATTTATTTTAGCAGAGTCATTCCACTGAGGATATTGCTACTGAATCCAAATTTAGCTCAGTTGGTTGGAGCATTGTCCCAATATACCAAGTTTGCAGGTTCGATGCTCAGTCAGGACACATGCAAGAATCAATCAATGAATGCATAAATAAGTGGAGCAACAAACTGCCTCCAGCCTCCTTTTTCTCTCCAGCCTCCTTTTTCTCTAAAATCAGAAAATGAGATGAAATGAAGTGAAATAAAATGAAAAATAAAAAAGAGCCCTGGCTGGTGTGGCTCAGTGGATTGAGCACTGGCCTGTGAACCTCAAGGCTAGTGGTTCGATCCCCAGTCAGGGCACATGCCTGGGTTGCAGGCCAGGACCCTGGTTGGAGGCATGCAAGAGTCAATCACACATTGATGCTTCTCTCCCTCTCTTTCTTCCTCCCTTCTCCTCTCTCTCAAAATAAATAAAATCTTAAAAAGAAGAGACCACCAGCTCTCTTAGATTAGATTAGATGAAAACAGAAAAGGTTTTGCCTCATCTGCCATATTCTGGCCAGAACTATAACCTTAAAATTATACTGGATTTTAGATGACAAGAAAAAAAAAATCTACAAGGAAATAACATCAAAATGTCATTGTACTTAAGAGAAATATTTATCTCATCCCCCTTCCTGATTTCAGTTATCTGAAATTTAATTGTAGCACTTTGATAATGAAAACCAATGTTAAATGAAATTAATTAATTTACAGGAAAACACGATTTTTCCACATGAATTTGCCACCGGTACTCCCAGCACTGCAACTAGATTCAATTGTACATAAATTATGATTTCACTGGCATTAAAAATTTGGATATAAACAGTTAGAGGAAATATCTAGAACTGATAATGACAACTGTCCTCTTTACACTCGTCCTTATTTCCAAATTGTCACCTATTCTCACACAATACTTGAACAGTCACACACACACAAATTGCTCATTTTTTAAACAGGTCCTGTAAGGACAAAGGGCTTTAACAATGCAGTAAAGCTTGTTTGATGTTTTGGGAAGTAATAGGGTAAAAAATAACCATCATAATACAGAAGGATGTTTACACTCTCTGATCCAATATTTATTTTACTTTTACCACAATTTATTCTAGAGAAGATAAAGCGATATATGAGATACAGTCCAATGGCACAGGTTAGAAGCAGGTGAGACAGATAAAGGAAAAACAAAGACACAGGAAAAAGCAGAGCCAGGAATGAGGCCAGCAGAACACACTCATCTTGGAGTTCTGCACAGCGGCTAAAACCAGGCCACAGGCGTTACCGAATTTCTGGAGAGAAACCCAGTCTCAGCACTCATAAAATATGCAAGCCAATAAAACTCCAACTAGGAGTTTTCAGTAAACTTCTCTTCTGTGAAATTCAGGGTCTAACTTACAAAAATAAGGTAATAAGTATTTATCTCTGTTTTCTAGTATCAATGGTAAACAAAACAATAAAAAAGGAAGAAATGTGCACCCCTGCAAGCCGTACTCAGAGACAAACACTACGACTACCCCGTTCTGTCCTGTGTGTTCCCACACCGTGCTCCACCAGCTAGGATGCCCCACAGAGATGCCAAGGTCATGAGTTCACACCCACAGTCAGATGAACAAATAGGTAACCGTGCACACGAGTGGTAATGAAGACGGTTCATTTTCACCATCGATCTTCATGAATATCTTCGTGGTGATCTCTAGGCATCCCTGCCAATTCTTTTAACACTTTCGTAGACCTAGCACAGAGCCAAAGAAAGGAACATCTGTGAAAGAAAATAGACTTGAACCCTGAAGAAGGGAATTAAGGCCAATCAATCACCCGGGAGGTACCCTGTCCTCTGAGCCTCATGCTCCCATGGAAGAGCTCCTCTTGTTCTCCAAGTCGGTGTGTCCAGTGACAGTGGCCCGGAGTTCTTCCAAAGAATTTCCACTCAATCCAAAATTGACAACCAACTCCCTCTAGAAAGGCTTGGTCTTTGTCAGAAATGCCATCTCTCCTGGCCATGGCTAAATCTTAGAAGTCTGGGTGACCCCCCTTTCCCAAAAAGGACCTCTTCCCTCATCAAATATTAGCCAGTCAAGCCTGTTCCGCTTCAGAAAAAACCCAGAGCCCTGGGAAACCAGCTGCGAAGGGCACTGGGAGAGGCTTTTGCTGTCTCCTCCTCCTTCTCCTCCGGGCTTCCTTGGAGAGCTACCACTTACCTCCTTTTTCTCAGACATTTCCACCAAGCTCTCTAGAACACCCACTGCATCGTTAATACTAAAGCCCTGTAGTTCTTTAACCTGTTCCAATCCTGCAAGCCGAGAATACAGCCTCCCCCCTCACCCGTTCAAGTGCAAAGCTGCTCACTTCTCACATTTCACAAACCTCATTTCCAAGACCAAGAGTCATCACTGCCACCCTGCTCGCTCCACACTGCTCCTCACCGCCACCCCTCCCTGGCCCCGTGAGAGCCCCCTGAGGCTCACGCCATCAAGCTGTATCCATCTCTCTCCCTCCTCACGCTGTCACCTACTGACAGCCCTGTCACTCCTCCTGAAATCCTGACAGCGTCCAGCTCTTAGGTTTCCTTTCCAGAGCCCTTCCATGGCCTGGCTACCCGCAAGAGCCAGCCAGCCCATACATATGACACCCATCACTACGCCAACGACGTCTCCTTCCCACGGCCTTTCCCTGAACTGTCATCGCACAGAAGTGCAGATGTCTCCCTCCCTAACCAGCACCTCCTGTATTCCGACCGCCACTTCCCGACACCCCTGGGTTTTCAGCCTCTTGGGACGTACAGTTCCTTGACATTCTGTCCATCCCTGTCTTTACTTCCTTCCTTCATCAGCATCAATTCCCTGAGCCATCACTTCAACCTCTGACTTGCCACCACACCCCACCCCCACCATCCATCACACAAGTCTAGCAAAAATACAACCATCCACTTCTCATTCTAGTAGACCTGGGTGTGTGAGCACACTCCTGAAGGCAAAGCCAGCCCAGCAAAGCTCACTGATCAATGCCATGCATTCTACAACTGGACCTTCGACAGCGGCCAGCAATCTTTCTATATGTCCTTAATCAACTCTCTCCCTCATTTTCCACATCAGTTAGTACAAAGCCTGTGCAAATTTTAAAAACTTCTAAGCCCCACTTAAAAACTTTCCTAACCTTCTCAGCAGAGGACCTCATTACCTATCCATAGAGGAAAATGCAGCTATAAGTAAAGAACCCCCAACTTTCTGCCACAAAAATTCTCTCCTTTCTCCAGAAACAATGCAAAAAGATTCCCCTCCCTCATCAAAGGCCACTCCCTCCCTCCATTTCTGCTCCAGATACTATCTCCTCCCACCTCCCGGGTGGCTTTCTACTCTCGGATCTTCAACCTACTGCTCCTTCTCTACCCACAGTGCCTACCTGGCACTTAACCAAGGCTCTCCCATCCTTAAAACACACACGAAAAGCCCACCCCCCTCACACCCACATCCGTCTCCATTACTGTTCTTTCTCTACATGTGCTCTGTGAGTGCCACCCAACCGCCAACACTCACAGCGTCTTCCTTTCTCACTTCTCACTCCCCCTCCCCCACTGCAACCTGGACCAACAAAACTGCTCTCCCACAGTCAGCGATAACCTTCTCGTCCTCACGTCCGACACTGTCTTTGTAATCCTTCCCTATAACTTGACCTCTGAGCAGCATTTAGCCTGTGGACCACTGAGGCATTGGAAAAGAAAAACTTGTTGGGATGTAAGTCTCGGTTACGACTACTTTGGTGATGGGGTAAAAGACGAGGGGGAATAGCTCCTAAAGGGAGCTGGAGGCCCCTCTCTCTTCCCCAGCTTCCAGTCTGCTTCTGCATCATCACCAGCTTCAACAGCCAGGCTGCGGTAGTAAACCCCATGCTGGGGGTGGAGGGGAGGCCAGGGGGCATCCCTCCTTTGAAAATCATGTCACGCCCTGGATCCAAGTTCTAGCTCCACCACGTATTAGTTGCATGTCTCTGAGCAATTTTCTTCATGTCTCTGTGTCTCAGGTTCCTCGTGTGCAAAATAAAAATACCACCAGTACCTATTTCATTGAGGGTGAGGATTAACTGATGGTGTATTTAAAGCACTTAGCGCAAAGTAAATGACAGTTCATCCATACCGCGGAGCACTACTGCAGTCTTAGAAATGACCGCGTAAAGGCAGGTGGACTGGCATTTATTAACACAGAAAGACATTTGCAACATACTAATTGAATTGACAACATGCAAACTACGCATTTTTGTAAGCAAATAAGAGCCAAATAGCTCATGAAGTTATAAGTGATTATTTCTGGCTAGAGAGCTTAGAGATCTTTTATTTCACTGTTTTGGCTTACTTGAGGTTTCCAATTTCTCTACAGTGAGCACATATTGCTTATATAAAATAAAATTTAAAGGGTTCCTATTGCAAACAAGTCTAGCACATGGTAAGTGCTCAATAATTAGTTATCATGATGATGTTACTTTCTAGGAGCCTGCGGAGAAAACTGCCAATTCAGCCTGCCCCGAAAAGACCTCTCTCCACCCCGGAGAGATAAGAGACCCACCACTTAGATTCGCTTCGCCTGCACTGGCTCTCAGCCCCAGGCTCACGTTAGCTCGGGCAAAGGCAGCTCTGCACCTTGTCCGGCTTCGGTCATCAGGAATCTGAGTTAGGACTGGGAGTCAAAGCTTAAAGTAAGAGAGGGAGTAGACATATGACCTTGTCCTCTGACCATTAACTTCGCTTGAGAAGCTCAGCAGAAGTGGGGTGGGGGGGGGTCATGGAACAAGACCAGGTGTTTGGGACCCTGTCTTCCTGTGTGTCCTCTCTCAGCCCCACACTTCCCTGCCTGTCCTTTAACATCGCATTCAGAAGGAGGGCTCCGAGTGCATCACCGAGATATGAAACTTGGTGCCGCTGTTTGAAACAGGAAAAGAACAGGACTCCGGTTTGAGAAGTGGAGTTGACAGCAATAAGTAAAACTGAATTTTGCAGCAAGTTCACCTGGAGGTGTTAGCATTGCAGCGAAGGGAAAAGGTGGGACTGGAACTTGGAAATGGCCATCCTTTGACACTATGTGACTTTTTGGAAACAAATAACCCCCGTGAAAAGAAACAGCAGTAAGGACACAGAGAGAAAGGGGGAGAAAGGAAAGAGAGGAGGCACAGAAAAGAGTGGCGAGCTGTGGCAGGTGCTGCGGCCTGTGAATCTGTGGACAAAGGTCCCTCGGGATTAGCACTTGGGGGGTCAACTGCAGGGCAGGGGAACAAAGGAGGGGGGGGAATGCCACGGGAGGCAAGCTCTGCTGTGCCAGCAAGTAGTCGCCTTGCTATTCAGCTGTTTAGAGCACAAATTCAAGAAAAACAGGTTTTGCATTTCACTGACTGCAGGGTAAAAAAATAAGTTGACCCGAAGAGGAAAATCAATAAGTAACTGGAAATAATTCGTGCGAATACGTCTACCAACCTAGGGCCTCTGAGGAGACAATACACATCGCAGCAGCCAGCCCAGTGCCGGGGAGATGGCAGGTACCCAATGGCCACGGTCACGGGGAAGACTGTGTGAGTGCACGTGACCGTGACAAATTTCCACTGTGAGCCGGGGGAGAGGAGCACGCGGCAGCGACATCACGGTGGCGCAGGGCAGAGAGTCAGTCAGTGTCAGCTTCCACCCTCTCTACTCCTTCTCCCCCACCAGCAAGTCTAATTGCACCGAATGATAGTCGTGGCCTCCGCACAGAGGTTCGGGTTAAATCAGGGGTTCCTTTTTCAAGTGCAATGTGATATTAACACATTAAATAAGGGAAAGTAGAGATGACCCTTGAACACCGTGGAGGCAAGGGGAGCTGACCCCTCCACAGGCATGTACATTTTAATTCCCCCCAAACTTAACTACTAATAGCCGACCGTTAACCAATAACATGAACAGTCAATACATATTTTGCATGTTGTATGTATCATATACTGTATTCTTATGATAAAGTAAAGCTCAAGAAAAGATGGTATTACAAAATTGTAAGAGAAAATACATACACAGTCTCTACTGAGAAAATCCATGTACGAGTGGACACACACAGTTCAAAGTCATGTTGTTCGAAGGTCAGCTATGTAGGAATTAAGTGTTTCCTTTGAAAGCTGTAGTCACAATGTGTCCTTCATTTTTAAACTAGAACAATTTACATATTCTATAACCCTTTTAATCTGCATGCAGTCACTCTCTCAGAAAGCCACACCCACAGTTCCAACAAAGGGGAGCAGAGTCCCACAGGAGAGGGGAGCAAGGACAGGAACTGTAGAGGGAGGACTCATCCTCCAAGACCACTCGGCACGGGCATAGGCTAACAAAGGGACCTACTTTGGTGGTGATCCTATACGTGATATAGGTCTCCATGGTACAGACGTGCTTCTTGGGATCATCCACTGTGACAAAGAGATCTCTGGTCTCACCATCGATGTCATCATCAAGTTGAAGTCTGTTGAGAAGGGAAGATGAGGAAGCTGGACTCGAAGTACCTGCTGGAGTACCGCCGTTGGGCAAAATGAGATCCTGAAAGAAGAGAAGAATCACCTTACAAACTGAATGAAAACATACACCTGGAGAGTATCGGCAAAAGAAGCTAGCTTAGCCAAGCCAAGAAACACCTCTCAACACAAAACAACTTTCAAAGAATCTGAGCCTCTCCTTACGTAACATCTCTTAAGTGAACAGGCCTTTCATGACCAAGAGAAACACACCAAATTCACACAATTCATCTTCCAGCAGGGACTGGAGGAACCAAGGGAAGCACGCAGTTCAGGGACAGAGAACACAACAGCCCCCACCGTCACCGGTCTCAACAGAGAACGAACTCAGCGCGCACACCATGTGCTCTTCCCCACTTTCTCAGCCCCGCTACCTGGGCCCAGCGAAACACCGAGGGACCTGAACCCTCCAAAATATCCACCACATTTAAGAACTCAATCTGCCAACACAAAGAAACAACTAAACATTATGTGCCTCCTGAAAGAAGTTCATTCACAAAACCACCTATGGAGCATACTTGCCAAAAAACAGTGAACCTGAGCCCTGAACAATCTGTATTACGCAACGCCGGTTTACAGGAAACACCAAGGAATGAGGAAGACGTTAAACAGTGCTTTGAGGATGCAGTCAGCAAAATCCACACCGTGTGAAACTTTAGGGAACTGAAGACCCAGCTTTTTCAGTAAACAAACTGCAAGGGAAGAAAACAGAGATAGGAGCACCTAGGGATGTAAAGAAACTTAAGAGACCTATAACAATTGCAATGGAACCTGATTAAAATAAAAGATTTTGAGATATTCAGGAAAATGTAAGTATTGGTCAGTTATATGATGACACTAGGAAATTATTAGGTGTGATAATACAAGCATTTAGATTTTACAAAGTTTCATCTTGTAGGAATATATATTAAAATATTGACAGATGAAATAACAGGATGTCTGGTGTTTGCTTCAAAATAATTAAGGATATTGAAGCTGGTACCATAGTTTTGTTATAAAATTTTCTCTTCTTTTGTATATGTTTAAAATTCTCCACAATTAAAAATAACTGGGGCGGGGGAGCCGCAAATGCCAGTGCGGGGGGGCGGGAGGGGGGAGGGGGAAGGAAGAAAAAATTTTTTAAATTACCGGTAGGGACTTCTTCCTCTTTAGGCCTTAGTAAGAAACCATTTGAATAAATTATGACCCTAATATCAAAAAAAGGTGCAATATTACAGCTACCTTTTTTACTGGTTTTAAGGTCTGATAAGAGAACGAAGCCCTGTCTGGATGTGAAAACCCCTGAACGTGACTTTGGAACCTTAGGGGGCAGACACTAAGGCACGTGGCGAGAAAGCAATGACACCGAGGAAAGGGCCTTGATGAGGAACTTGGAAAACATTCCTGGCCTGCAGGTCATCGGGGCCCAGGGTGGGGGTGGGCGGTGCCTTCCCTGGAATTCTCTGTTCCTGTCTGCAGGCTAGGTGTGACGGAGCCCCCAGGTTACAGAACACACCGGGAATTAGAGGTCAACCTAGCAGTCACATCCACTGGACACCTGGGAAGAGGGCTGGGATAAGGCAGAGGGAAGCAAGGCGTGAGGTCAAGGGCAATGTCACCAACTCAGATAATTTAATCACATACTTGGTTACGAAACCAATCGATGTTGCTCTCTTGCTGATGTTTCATTCCTTTTTTTTCTCCCTCCCTTCCCCTTCTCTCTAAAAATAATGAATAAAATATTTTAAAAAATTTTTGTAACTACTAAAAAGGGTACCATTTGCACAGAAGGTACTCATGAGAATGGACCCCACCTCCACTTCTCGGCAGCTGCTCTCGGTGTGGACGGCAGGGACCGCCTGGTCCCGAGGGCTCTCTCGGCCCACTGACACCACAGAGCACGCGGGGTCCACACCCCGGGGGTCTGAGAGAGACACCTCTGAAGCTCCAAGACAACCATCGTGTTTTCATTATTTCAGCACATATTTAGACAGGCACCACCACCTGTGGCATTGCAGGGGCCCACGCTTACATTTTGTCAACACTAGCACCTGCACCCCTGAATGGCTCTGTGGATGGCTAAACGTGGCACCCCCCCAAAAATGTAAAACCTTTAGTCAGATAAGCCGCACCTTAGCAGCCGCATTTCTCACAGCACCAGTTCCTGGAACCCTGATCTTTGCTTACAAAGTGCTCACCCCACCCCACTTTCAGGGACAGGTGACCAAGTATCTCATGGGAATCTGCTCAAATCCCCTTCCTCTTGAATCCTTCCTTGATCCATTCCTTGGGAGAATTAGTCACTCCCTTCTCAAGACTCTGAAGATACTCCCACTGAAGCAACTGTCACAGTTTTCGTTATTTACACACGTAACATCCACAAACACTGCGAGTCCACAACAACTGCAACTGTGCCTGGTTTACGTGCATGTGTAACTGTCTGCCTGTTCGCAGGCCTCTGTGACTCCCAGCCAACCCCCCACCCTTTGCTATGGGGACTGCGGCCAATGACCTTCTAGGAACGGCCCACATAAAGCCTGGAATGTCTTGGCCAGACAGCGGGACTTAACTATTTCTCAAATCAGTGACAGGGGTGGGGGACGGGAGAGTCAGCCAGCTGGATCTGTGTGCACGTTCCTTCCCTTAGGACTACGTGACCAGGGCAAACACTCACGCTCTCACTACGGGTGTTTCACAGAAAATTATTTGAGCGCACAGGAATAGTCAACAAGTTACAAGTATCTGTCATTTCCTAAAAAGGGGTGCTTCCGGCTCAGGTTTCCATGGCACCTCTGGACTCAGTGCTTCCACATCCTCACTTCACTGCGCCCCGGTCGGCCTCGTGGAGTCAGCAGGACAGACGTGGTCTCTGCTGATGAGGAAGTGGATCCCGAAAGGTTACCTAACCTTGCATCGACGCTAGTCATTGCTATGGTAAGAGTCGGGCCAGGTTTCTGGTTCCGAGTTCAAGGTTCTAATCAAACTGAATCCCCTTTGTGTGGCTTTTCCAAGCCAACACTGTCCCTCGTCTCCACTCTCTGGCATAAATCCTTTCGGGTAAACATGACGCTTCTGTTTTAAAGCCATTCAAGGAAAGCCAACGTTTTCCTTAGCGTTATTTCCCAAGTGACTCCCCTCGAGATAGGGTCCCCGTGAGAGACAAGCGTGGAGAGAAAACACGAAAACCTTGGGAGGACAGGGCCGAGGGTCAGGCGGCCGAACGGCCAGGCTCCGCTGTCCGGGTCCTCCCGCAGCAGGTCTGCCCCGCTGGGAGGCCCGAGCCTGGAGCAGGCGCTGTGGGTCTGCAGCACCTTTATGACCGACGAGAAGCACAGACTTTGGGAAGAGAGAGCTGCCCCTGGCGTGACACGAAAGCCTCCTGTTTAAGCTTTGCCGCCCCGTTGTCAGTCCTCCCACCGCAGCCACGGCGCCCTTGGAAGAGCTTAATCGTTATTCAATACAGTTAATAACACTCTATTGCATATTTGAAAGTCGTTGAGGGAGTAGATCTTACAAGTTCTCATCACAAGAAAAAAGAACTTCAGGAGAGTGTGACAAAGCCTCCGGAGGCATCCTCGCAGCTCAGGGGAGAAAGGGGGGGCGGGGGGCTCTCTTCACGCGCAGGCGGTGCCGACCTGCCTTCCCACCTGCCTTCCTCCCCCGCCTGCCAGCACATGGGAGGTGCCTGAAGTATGAATGTGTCCTGCACAAACAGAACATTCTTGATGGCTGACTTTGTTGTAAAGTTAATTTGAGCCCACTTTGGGCAATAAATTCAAAGGAAAAATCCCAAAAATGTTCTGTTCAAAGATGTTCCTAAGAGCAAAGAACACAGAGTGAACTCTGGAAAAACCCCACAGTCTCCGTAACCAGGAAGTGATTGTGTTAACCAACAAGAATGTTACACACGCATTGTAAAACTGCAAATCTGGACGTGGCTGGGTGGCTCGGTTGGTTGGAGCATCATCCCGTGCACTAAAAGGTTGCAGGTTGACCCCCTTTTCAGGGCACATAACTATGCTGTGAGTTCAGTCCCTGGCTGGAACACATAAGGGAGGTAGCTGATTGATGTTTTCTCTCTCTCTCTCTAAATTCAGTAAACGTATCCTCAGGTGAGGATTTTTTTAAAAATTACAAATCTAGACTTCTAGATAGACTCAGTGAATTGAGTATAATCCTTTGCTTTCTCCCTCTTTCCACTCTCCTAACTTAACAAGCTAGAGAATGGGAGAGTAAGAACAGTGCGGGGTGGGAGGGCGGGTGGATAGAAAAAGACAGTGACTGGAATTGTGCCAGACTGGAAACCAGGAAAGGGTGGCATCCAAAACTTTCAGAGACTTTCTCCTGGGATTTAGCGCATGCACTGAGGTCATTTACGTTACCAAGGTTTCCTAAGAAGTAGCAAATGTCCTGACTCCTCACATCCACTCTAATTTGAAATGCAACTGTCTAGGGAGCTGGGAGAGGGGCAGGGCAAGACCACCAGTGTCTCACTGTGTCAACAAGGGGATGGATGTCAAGCTCAGGCAGATACACCACGTGTGGGTCACCAGCAGAGGGCACCCCACCCATGTGGCTTCATCTCACCACGCAGGGTAGAGATGGCACAGAAAGGTCAGAGCGGCAGGAAGGCAACTGTGTCAGCTGCCCTGGGCAGCTAGGTCTCCAAACCACAAAGCAGGCAAGACTGAAAATTCCTAGGGGCGGTCTCTACCCAGATGGGGAGAGCACCTGAAACAAGAAGGAAGCCAGGTTACAGGGGGGCCGGACACAGAGAAGAACTAGGCCCAGTGTTCCTGACCCACTGTCTAGGACCCTGGCTCTCCTTCTTCTGACTCCTTTCCCCACTGACAGGTCAGTCTACTGATCCGTGTCAACCAATTACTAAACTCAACCTAGGATCCAGGTAGAAAATTCTAACATCAAGCAGATACAAAGGGAATCCCATCATTAATTCACTTGCTCTGATGGGAAGCAAATAGCAGGCCTGCATTACCCGTTCCAGACACAGGTAAATGGAACAATATATCCAGCTGCATTATCTCATTATTCAGACACAAGAAAGCCAACATGTGAAGAAAGAAGCACAATGCTCAAGAGCAAATACATATATTTAGAAAAGACTTATCCCATGAAATAGAAAACTGTAGGCTGCCTCTACGCCGTGCTTCCATTTAAAATAAGTGAGAGAGAATTTAAAAAGTAAAAGAAAGGGGGAGAATAAACCAAATTAAAGTACAAATTGAAAACAGAAAAGAATGAAAGCTATAAAGAAAATCGAAATTTTATTCTTCTAAAAGATGAATTCGATAAACAAAAACTTAGAAAGTCTGATCCATACAGGGAAAAAGGGTAGGGAGGGCCAGCAATGACTCTTTAAGTCTTACCTCCAAGTAAGGACTGTGAATTATAAAAATGTGGCATGAATAACTACGCCAACAAACTTGGAAGTCTAGATGAGTAGGCGGTTTTGTAAGAAAAAACATGGCCAAAGTGAAATTAGGCTGAGACGGAAAACCTGAACAAGGAAGCGACCACGCAACTGCTGTCAGAGAACTTTCACTGACACGGAAGCGACGCCCCACCGCTCCGCAGTCGACCTCCGCTGAGCCTCAGGGAGCAAGTCCTGTTTCACTCAAACACACCGAAGCACACATCTCTGTACGTGGAGAAACCTTTCAAGTCATTTTATGAGGGTTACTACTTTCGATATCAAAATATTAGGACAAAAAAGAAAATTAGACATAGGTGCAAAACATCATCAATAAAGTAACAGCAAATGGTATATTAAAAGAATTTTTTTTAAAGAAAAAATATGTCAGGATTGAGTCAAACTTATTTCAGGAAATCAGGAATAATTTAACACTGGGAAGTTTACTAACACAAATTATTATATTAACTGATCACATCATCACTGTTGAATAAAATTGTGTCCACAACTACCAATGTGTTAATTATTGATATCATTTGTTAGTAAATACCAGTCATTCCATTAAAATCTCTAAGCAAAATTAAGCAATAAAAGGAAAGTTCCTAAATAAGCTATCAATAAAGAGTGTATATCAGAGAACGCCAGCAATGAACCTTGAAAGTATTATTCTAAGTGAAAGAAGTCAGCCACGAAAGGCCATATGTATGATTCCATGTATATGAAATGTCCAGAACAGGCAAATCCCGAGAGACAGAAAACAGATTCATGGCTGCCAGGCGTTGGCGGGAAGGGGGAATGGGAGCAAAAGCTTACCGAGTTTGGAGCTTTCTTTTAGGGTGACAAAAATATCCTGGAATTAGTCAGTAATGATGGATGCATGATGCCATGAATGCACTAAAAACCACTCGATTGTATACTTTAAAATGGTGAATTTTAGAGTATGTGAATAAGATAACAATAGTTTTTTAAAAGCAGCCAACAATGTAAAACACTGGAGACATGTCTACGCAATTCGCAAACAAGACTCTGATGCCTAATATCAGCCCGTTATCCCAGTCATTCTGGAGACTCCAGGCGACGCAATGGCGTGCGACTGTGCCCCGCGCCCGGAGGCACTGAAGGGCACCTGAAGGCACGCGGCAATCCGCCTCATCAGTCCCCTGGCAAGAGGGCAGTTCCCCGCAAATGAGTCTAAAATGTAAATGTACATACTATAAAGAAAATGATTCAAAACACTTTAAAATAATAAATCTGAATGGATGTTCAACATTTCCTAAATAACTCAGGGACAAAAGGAGAGGACACAGACTGACGGTAGAGCGTATTGTCTTTGGCAGTTACTAACTCCCTTTCTTTAGAGGATCATAGAGTCTTACCATCACCAAGTAACTGCCCCCAGGACACACCTCCACTCCACTGACTTTCAGCTTGGCCTTCCTCTGGCCAATCGTACGTAAGCGCATGAGACATACACCAGATGGGAGCGGACACTGCAAGGGCCATTGCCTGATTCCACCAGCTTTCCGGTTCCCTCTCCTCTGCCTTGCAGCTAGCTCATCCCAAACAGGGCTGCTCCTTCAGAATGAAAAAAGCCACACCAACTGCCTCGCAGCCACAGACACACAGGGCGACTTAGAAATTAGTGATTGGTCCTGGCCGGGTACTCAGTTGGTTAGAGGGGCATCCTGATGTGCCAAGGTTGTGGGTTCGATCCCCAGTCGGAGCACATACAAGAACCAACCAATGAATGCATAAATAAGTGGAACAACAAATTGATGTTTCTCTCTCCACTCCCCCCCCACACACAATCAATAAACTTTTTAAAAAAGAAATTAATGATTGCTGCAAACCTTTGAATTTTGGGAGCTGTTTATTATCACAGTAAGGCTAACTTATATTATTAAAATGCCTACACACTGCTTAAAGTCTAGACAGGAAATATTTTATATAAACCCTATTAAATTTTGAGATGTGGGGATTTGTTTTGGGGTTTTGTTTGTTTGTTTTCTATAGAATTATTCAAACACACCTTAACTATATGTCCCTAAGTGCTGGGACCCTACTTGCTTATTAGTAGAAAGTTCAGTCCTCCTTCCCTCCCACTCACTCCTGGAACCTCCATCTCAAATATCCTCCAAAACCTCCAAGGGCACTGGCACAAATGTCTCTAAGTTCCCAAGGCCCACCAGTCTGTGTTTCTAGCACCTTCCCTGAAGAGTTATATTTTCCCACTTTGGAATCTAGACCATTTCTTATGAGATAAAGACTATTCTTCTTCAGACATGGGTTAAGAAACTACCTATTTTAAAGCTTTATTGGTAGGTTAATAAAGTTGTTTAGAACTGAAAATGTTTTCCTCGCTTTTCTATTAGTAAACCTGCCATTCAAGTAAAAGCCACCGTCTGCCTGCAGTAAAACAACACCTCCAGCGAGATCACAAATGAAGTCAGAATGAAGGAGCACAGTTCACCTTCCTAGACGAAGGGTCCCATGTCTGTTCCTACCTTTTCCTAAGAATCTCTGACTAGCAGTCACTTCTCCAGACATTCTTGTGACTCCAGGGAGCAAAGATTTTCCACACTCTCAGCTGAATCTATTATTTTTTAAATTTATTGATTTTAGAGAGAGGGAGAGGGAGAGAGAAATAGCGATTCGTCGTTCCATTTATTCATGCACTCATTGGCTGATTCTTGTATGTGCCCTGACTGGGGATCGAACCCACAACCTTGGCACATTGGGTTGATGCTCTAACCAACTGAGCTACCTGGCCAGGGCTCTCAGCTGAATTTGAACACAATCCCTTTCCATTCCTTCTAAGGAGGATCCTCCATTTTAAGAACATATTGAATATCTAAAACATATCAGCCAAAGTGCCGATTCAGGCCTACCAAACGAAGTAGGATGTGGCATCTGTGTTCAAGTAACTCAGTCTAGCTGGGCATATGAACACAAAAACCTCTAACTACGATGCAACACAATATGGGTTATAACAGAGCTTATGCAAAATGCAGAAGGCGAGCAAAGGGTGCTGGAGCATCCTGAGAAGGAGTAAATTTGCCACATGGAACAACAAGGCGGAGAGCATGGCACGGACATTCCAGGCTGAGCAATCACTGCTGCTGCAGGAAGAGAGGAATTTCCCAAAGTCCGTCCCTAACTCAGTGATCACTGAGACCCATGACATGAGGGCTCTGCCTCTTCTGCTGGCCCAGGACGTGCATGCCACCTGGAGGACTCAAACGCCCAAACAGACATTCTCCTAAAAAGATGGATGAAACCTCCCCAAAAGCACATATTCAAAGAGAATGTGATTCTCCCTAAAAACCTGCTCTCTTTTCTGCCCACCTCAACATGTTGTCAGGATCCTGCAACTGAAAACCCAGAACTCTGCTGACATTTCCGCACCAAACCCCACACGGGCTTGGGGCACAGGACCCCTCAGAGACCATCCAGGTGGTTATGTTTCACATAAGAAGAGGCTGCGAAGCGGCATGCACGAGGCCACTCACGGAGCACGTGAGGAAGCCAGGTCTTTGATCCCTCATCTACGGCTATGCCACACCGCAACCCCGGGCGCTCCGAGAAAGTCTGCATCATGCGTGGTAATCAACAGAGGGTAAGTGATGCTGCGTAAGGACTACGACGCGAACCTGCCAGGGCGCTTCCTACCATACCCTCTCCACCCACTCTGATCGCTCACAGAAGAGGCGAGGAAGGAACGTCTGGGCTTCGTGTCCAAACGACTGGGCCTGAACTCTGGCTTTGCTCCTCACCAGCCGCGGGGGTAAGGAAGTCAAGCTCTCTGAGCCCCCGCTTCTCCATCTACAGCACGGAGGATGTAAGGGCTGAAGGAAAAGCAACGTGCCTAGTGTAATCCCTTCATAAACGTCGGTTCTTTCCCACTCTTGACCCAAGACCTCTTTTTAATATTTATTTACTTATTTATTTATTTGTTGACTTTATCAGGGTGACAGAGGTTAATAAAATTACACAGATTTCAGGTGTACACTTCTATAATCCATCATCTGTATATTGCATTGTGTGTTTACCAACACACGACCAAGTCTCCCATAGCCCTTCACTGTGCTCTTTGTTCATCTTACAAAACCTGGTCCTGGTTTACATGTTTTTGTGCTGCCACCTGACACAACCTTCAATATCTGGAACACACTCAGTGCTGGATGGGACAAGACGCCTATGAAAAATGAAAGGAAGAAGAGCATTTTTGGTGTCCGGAACTGAGACCTCGACAAAACAGCCCAGAGCCGCATGCGTACGCACTAGGTGCTCGAACGCCTGTTGGTGAATCATCACCCCAGAGCAAACGTTTTCAAAAGCAGAAACCACTCAAGTGAGGGACACAGCGGGGCAGCACTCAACCACCACCGGCAACGGCCAAGTGCTTACTGTCAACTCCACCCTCGCAGCCCACAGCCGCGCTTTAAAAAGCCTCGCACATTTAGCAAGACTAAAAGTGTCCTTCCCACAGCGACCCTCTCCCTGGAAGCCACAGGCAGCTCACACCAAAGTTACGTGCAAATTCTGCCTGTGCACAGGCAAGTCTGGGTCTTCCTTCAGAGAGAACCGATCGTTTTCAGAGTCCTAAAAATACCCGTGGGGGAGAGAGTTAGGTGCTGCAGATTCTCAACGGTCTCTCTAAACTAAAAAGAGGAAACAAGTACATTTCAACTTCCACCAGCTACCCAAATTCAAATTGCCCCCTAGAATACACCCACACTCAATGACTTCTGACACACGTACCCTGCCTTTGGGGGTGGGGATGCCCTTAATCCCTCAACCCAAACCTAAAACTAATCTGAGCTGAGAATTTGTTAAATTCGAAGGAAATATGAGCCTATATTCCAATAGGTTCACACTTGCTTGAAATTTTTTTCACTTCATTTTTTCTTCCACAGGAGGCACAGGGTTCTCCCAATACTAGTTTTGCGACACCAAACGTTGTATTGATTCGGGAATCTGCACCTTCCCACAAAGATGTTTGCCTGTGGAACTCCTCACAGCCTGAGGCACTGTCTCCCCCACGGCATCCTTTTTAGAAGTCTGACACGTACCTGCCCCCCCACCCAGAAGCGCAGATGGACTTCCAGGCTCGAGACCCCCCTGGCTACCTGGCTGCACCAGTTCTAATTCCCACATTCCTACTGACATGATTCAGACTGGATGTTGGGGACTCCTTGTTACTTCCATGGTAAACGGATTCACTGGGGGGAGGGGGAGGGGCATCAATAAGCAAGAATCTGATCACAGTCTAAACAGTAAAGGGTAAAAGAAAAAGCAGGAACAGCGCATTCTACAGTAGAACTGCTCAAAAGGGTTTCACAACTAAGTAACCAGATAAGGAAAGTAGAGAAAACAGGCAGGAAGGACAGGGAAGAAAAAGGTCTTAAACTCAGCACTGGTCAGTCCGGCCCTCTCACATGAGCTCCGAGGCTGAAGGGAGCCCTGTGAACAGGGCAGGTGGAAGGATCTCAGACCAGGTACAGACAGCAGAGGGGCAGAAACAGATGAAGGAAGGAAGTCACGCAATGAATGAGGTTAAAACAAAGTCGGAACGGAGCCGGCCAGCACAGCAGCGGCTCTGGGGGGCCCATCTGCACGGGGAGGCATGGAGGCTTGTTTTGAAGCCAATACACGAGAGATTAGATAACAGCAAGTACTTTTCAAGATGCTTTCATTTACACTTCGCATAGGAGAGGAAAATGTCAACTGTCCAAAGTGAAGAATGTTATTATTTTTCAGTTAGGGCTGTTGCAGTGGGAGGAGCTGTTGGTAGACGAACAGAGAGAGCTAACACCCCTCAACGCCACTGCTATGTATGGCTGCTGTCTAACACAATTTAGCTAAAGGACTAATATACATGTATTACAGAAAAATACGGGAATCTTCTAGATACATGTCTATAATAGATATAATTAAATGTTTTAAGCACTCCAGGTAATGAAAAACTTGATTATGTCTCCATGCAATGGCACAGGGAACGGAATAAGATAATCTCCACTTTCTATTTATTCTACAGACCTAAAGAGAGATGTTTTCCAGCACTTGGGAGATTTACGTAACCTAATTACCAGGATGCTCTACTCCCCAGGCCATGAATTGGAGGATATGGCAAAAATCTATTCATTCACATATTCATCCAAACTCTTACCAGGTTCCCACCGAGGGCCAGACACTGTTCTAGATGCAGGGGATGCAAGTAGATGTTGGGGCCACGGCACACACCCAGGACAAAGGGCAGCGTGACGTGCAGTGATGACTACCCACATAAGAAGAAACTGGCTGTACCAGAGCCTAGAGAAAGCCAGAGCAACTCTGCCTGGGAGGAGGGCTTCAGAGAGGGCAGCCTGCTGGCTTCACAGGATGGCAGAGACCTGGGTCTCAATCCCGGCTCTCCTACTGGCTACGCATCCATAAAAAAACCACCTAACATCACCAACATTTACTGACAAATGGCGAGAGCACCAAAGTAGGGGGCCGGGTAGGCTGCATGGAGCTTCGGGAGTGCGTGTGTGAAACCCACTATAAACAGTGATGAACTCTGCGTGGGAGAGAAAGGCGTTCCTGGCGTGCCATGTTGCATCAGCAAAGTTGTCACGGGGTGAGGTGATGCAGCTGAAGCTGGAGAATGTCATCACGGACAGAATGTGAGCCACCCAATGGACACAACAGGAAATAAGGTGACTGGCTTCAGACTCTGAGGGATCTTAAAAATTTGAGGTGCACCCCACAGGCAATGGCTAAGCTTTTAAACAAGAAAGTGGCAATTATACATAAATGTGATAAAAGAGTTTAGCAAAAGCACACTGAGAAAAAAAAAAAAACGGAGAGAGAGGGATCAGTTAGGGAGCTATGGCAATGGTCCAGGGACCCTCTCCCCTCCCTGCACGGGACCTGAACTGCCTCGTAGATACCATGAGGAGGAAAGGACAGATGAGAAGTGTCATCAACATTAAGGTCAGATGGCTTGAGACACCCTGGGGAATGTTTCCTACATAGAAAAAACAAAGTCTGGTCATACCAGGGAGTCAGGTGTCAAACACGGGTAAATTACGGAGGATCAGAAATGCTACTGTTCTAACAAAATCAAGTCAAACCCCAGTTCGACAGCCCTAAGTGCTTGTCCTTAAATCCAAAGGGCCCATCCCCAGGACAAGAGGGAAGCCCTGTAAAGTGTCCCTGACACGCTTGCCCAGGTGGGAACTGCCTCCCAGAGTGGATTCAGTCAACTGCTTCAGGGATACCTGATTCAAGTCATTTTTCCACCACCACGAGCCAGCAGACCTCTCTGTGGGAATTCACGTGAGGAATTTCACACCAGAGTCCATTTAAGGAGGCCAAGCGACCAAACAGCCCACAGGCTGTCATCACTGCCTGAGTCTGACGTGGCCAGGGGGCGCTCCTTGGGTCATCTGAACAAATGACCCAAAGAGCAGAGAGCCAAAGGCAGCCAGCTGAGCGCGCCAGGGGCCTGGGCTGAGTGTGACTCAGAAACACAGTGCAGCCCCAACACAGAAAGCAAATCCTGGGGCTAAGAAATACTAAAGGACTTGGAGACAAAAGGCATACTTTTCACAGCAATCTACGCATATATCTGGAAGTCCAGGAAGATAAAAGAAATTGTTTTAAGCTCACACTGTGTGCCAGGCACTGGGCAAGGCTTGCCCAGCCAGGGGTGTCCAACCTGCAGCCCGCAGGCCGCAGGCTGCCTGCAGCCCAGGATGGCTGTGAAAGTGGCCCAACACAAAATCATAAATTTACTTAAAACATTATGAGATTTTTTTTCTGTGATTACATGTTGCAATGTATTTAATATGTGGCCCAAGACAACTCTTCTCCCAGTGTGGTGCAGAGATGCCAAAAGGTTGGACACCCCTGCTTTACACATTATGTCTCATTTAATCCTTAAAATAACTCAAGGGTAGGGGACTGAGAGGGCAGTGACCTTTATTATCCCTGTTTTCCTATAAGAGAACGGGCCCAGGGAGGTTAGAGGGTGGGCCCAAGGTCACTCAGCCAGTAGCAAGCAGAGGCTCACCCCAAGAGTCCAGAGCAGAGGCTAGTGGCCCTCCGCCACCCACCTCCTCGTCACAGGAGATTCCATTAAACCAGCCCCTACCGGACAGGAGACCCCCCTCCCACCACATTCATCTCCACATCTGCACCAGCACCTGGTTGTGAGCAATCCTTAATGTGCCCCTTCAAACAGTTCCTGATGCACCAGTGTCAGAGAAATGAATCGAGCCACTTCTGTCACGGGATTTCAAGAGCCAGCCAGCTGCAGGGAAAATCCCACATAAAGGATCAGAAATCATTAACGAACAGCTCCATCTGGTTGTCAGCAAACCCCAGCGGACCCCCACCGTGGAGTCTGCATGTAGGACTGAAGCTGAGAGGTCAGATACGTCTCTGCACGGGCACATCTGGCTTGAACAGCCAGTGATGATGCAGGGGGTAAGGGCGTCTCATCCCCAGAGAACCTGTGGGTAACGTGCATCCTGCCCAAATAGCTCGATGGCTCGCCCTGCCATCCCTTAATCGATGGAGCAGATCTGATGTTTTAATATATGGTAACTATGGAGCTTCAAATAGTGCAGAAAAAATATTCAGTAAGTGCTGATGGAAAATTTGGTTAACCATCTAGAAAACAATTACGTTATATCCTTCTCTAACTCTAAATGCAAAAATAAATAGCAGATCATGTAAAGGATTAAATGCAAGATGTAAAAAAGAATATTAGATGGTGATTTATATTGGGTGTCGGCAAACATTTTTGGTAAGGACCAGATAGGCGATATTTGCAGCTCCGTGGGCCCTACGCCTCTGTCACCGTGTCCCACGTGGACTGGAATGGTGCAAGAGCAGCCGTAGACAGTAGGCAGACAAAGGAGTGTGGCTACGTCCCAATAAAATTTCACTTATGGACACTGAAACTTGAATTACACCAATTCTCACCTGTCACAAAATATAAATGTTTTTTCCAGCCATTTAAAAATAGAAAAACGGCTCTGAAGATGGCTAGTGTCAGAGTTCAGGGACAGAGCGAGCGTGGCCACGAAAGGGCCGCTGTGGGGAGCTCTGTGCGCGGGGACGGTCTGCGCCGTGACGGCGGCAGTGCTGGGCACGGAAACCTACACGCGTGCAAGGGCGGCACGGACTAAACCCGCACACGCCCCCAAACACGGTCTGAATGAGTTCTGCAGATTGTACCGATATCGACTTCCTGGTATTGTCACACGAGACATTACCACTGAAGGAAAAGGCTGACGGACACCGGGGACCTCCATACCCACATTCTTGGTAACTTCCTATGAAATCTGTAATTATTTCAAAATGAACATTTTAAAAAAATTATTAACTTGCAGACTGTACAAACCCAGTGGCTGGCTAAATTTAACCTCTTGACCTTTGCTTGATGGTTCCGGGATCTACATGAATAGCATACAGAATCCTGTGTGTGGGAGCAGCTTTCTGAGCCCTCAACCGAGTTCAGAATCCATACAGGAAAAGACAGCCAGATTTAACAATTTTTAATGAAAAGATAACGGCAAACTGGGAAAAGGATTTGAACACGTATGACGACAGGTTGTTTGCTTTACTACAGCAAAGGCTCCAAAAATCAATATAAAAAAAAGACCTGACACCCACATGGACAGGTGATGTCAGTATGGCCAATGAACAGTAACTGCTCAACATCAACAGTAAACAACAAAGTGAAAATGAGCGCAAAATACCACTTCTCCCATGAAACTGGCAAAGATGGAAAAGGTTACCCTGGGTTCTAAAAAGCCACTCCGTTTCTACCACGCCATACTAAAAAACAGTTCGGAGAACAAAAAAATAAAATGGCTTTTTCAAAGCTCTGCTCAGCATCCAAAGAACAAGGAAGGGCCCTGCAAACGAGAGAGACTGTGCGCAGGACGGGACACCGGCTCCGAGGGCTCTGCCTGCTTGAAACCGCAGCCAAAGAGAAAAGGGCACTAGTGGAGTCGGTGTCCCTCCCTCCCTCTTCAGCCACGCCTAAGTGTCCTTCACGTCGAGGCTGAGGACAAAACTGTGGGAGAGGGGACTGTCTGCCTTCGGTGACCCAAGCGCTCTTCCTCTGTCGGTTGAGACTGTGGCAGGTGGCGAGGTTTATACCTGGTGAATTGCATCTTACTCGAAACTCAAGCCCCAGGAAAGCAGACAATCCGCAAACGCCCCCGAGGAAGCCAAGGTCACAAAGGGAGGATAGGCAAACGCTGTGCCAAAACGCAGTGTGAGAAACATTCCTAATTCTGGGCGCAATGGTGTCACCACCACAAGGGAGGAGTCCACACGGAAAAGGCAGGAAACCCATTCTTCTTGGGTTTTGGTGCGAGATAACAGCTTCTAAAAGTGCAAGTAAAAAAGCTTCGAGATGCCCTGGCAGGGTGGCTCAGCTGGTTGGGGCGTCATCGCCGTACACCAAAAGGCCGCAGGTATGGGAGGCAATGGATGGAGGCTTCTCTCTTTCTCTCTCTCAAAATCAATAAATATATCCTCCAGTGAGGATTACAAAAAAAGAAAAAAGCTTAGAGATCTCCTTCCAGCTGCCATCGGCAAAACCACACATTGAGTTTTTCTGGAACTCTGGACTTATTTAGCTCCTTTTCAAGACTGTCGCCTTGGACAGACATCCTGGAGATAAGCACGCGTCTGAAGGCGGCAGTAGGGGGGAGGGGGGATGCGTACAGTGACAAATGACCCCTCCCCGTGTCTGCTCCTAGCTAGCTGAGAGAGTCCAGGCACCCTCTCAGAGATTCCATTTCCTCATCTGTAAAATAAGGATAATATTTTATTAAATGCCTGCCTCAGACAGTAGCAAATGACGGGAAATCTGCGAAATGATCAGCCACGCCCCTCACAATGAGTAGGTTCTGCAACTTTCATTCCCATCCCTCGCTTCCCTGGTTTGTTCTTATCCCTCAACCCTGAGCATAATCCTTTTCTGCATGCTCAACTGCCCTATGGATTGAGAAACAAAGACCAGGATAAGTAAAGCAGAAGGGAAAATGAACGACGGAGAATGCACAGGATCCAGGAAAGGATCCCAGAAATGGCGTTGAAGAGGCTTGCCTTGCTACTGTCCCCTCAAGCAGGCCATCATCACTCCTAAGGAGATACTGGAGCTCCCCACGAACACACTCAATGCAGAAACAGTGGAGGGCCCTCACAGGCCTGGCTAGGGATTCTCAGGATCAAAGTGGACCATACCTTTGCTAGAGTTTCACCTCTTATCGCATGTGCCAGCAGCACCTAATTACTTGCCAATCCTCAGTCTCCCAGCAATTCCCCTAAAGGGCCAGAAGCCCTCACACACTCCCATCAGGTCTCTGTAAGGGATGTTTCCTCTCCCTGGGAGGCCTTCTTCCTCCTTGTTCACCTAGCGAATGCCCATTTGCGCTTCCAGACTCAGCTCCCAATGTCCCCGCTAAGATGCCTTCCTTCTCAACAGACCTCTCCCTCCCCAGCTGCTAGCGCTTGCCGAGTCCGGGTGAGGGACCCCCACAGCACTCTCATCAGCCCCGGGTGCCTAGCGCTTTCCTTACGCTTATCATTTGCACTATCACTGCCATTTACCTACCTGCCTGTGCCATTGAAACATAAGGTGTGAGGCACTATGGATCTGGTATCGGTTATCTTCCTGTCTCCACCATGGTGTCTGCGTCAGCCTGTAACTTTTAAGGGACAGCATTAACAGTATCTCCTATTGGACATGCCATCAATGTAGCCTGGCCGCTGCCCATCAAGAGACAGAGTCTGTCAATCCACCTGGTTGAATCTGGGCAGGCCCTGTGGATGCTTTGGCTAAAAGAATAAGGCAGAAGTGACGCTGTGTCAATTCTGGGCATTGCCCTCAAGTGGTCCAGCAGCTCCCACTTCCTGTCTCTTGGAATGCCCATTCTTGGGACCTGTCCTCTGGGAACCCATCCTCCATGCTTTGAGCAACCCAAGCCACATGGAGATGTCACTCAAGTCAACTTCCAGCCACAAGAGAGTCATCTTAAGCATCCAGTCAGGTTGAGCCTTCTTCTGATCATACGAAGACTCTGCACAAGAACCACAAAGCTGAGGCAACTCGTAGAACCACAAGAGATATGGGTACATTGGTGTTTTAACCTACTTCGTTTGGGGGTGGTTGGCTAAGCAGCAATGCACAAACAGAACAATGTCTGCCCGGTACACAGCGGGTACAAAACGAGACAGCAGTTCATTCGGCTCTGACATGATATATGACACATAGCAAACACTCGACTTAACAGCTGCTGCTATTATTAAAATTATGTGGATGGGGAACAAATGAGGAGAGAGACTGGTTAAAGAGGCTGTTACAGTCCTGCCAGTGAAAAGTAGGAGCAGCACCAAGTCCACAGGCGGATGAGCTGAGCCCTGTGTTTGACTCTCGTGTCACTCCAAATTCCAAGGAAATGACAAAAGAAATATCAATGTAAGAATAATACAGAAATGGTGTGGCTCAGTAGATTGAGCACCGGCTGTGAACCAAAGGGTCACTGGATCGATTCCCAGTGAGGGCACATGCCTGGGTTGCGGGTAGAGAGCACGTGAGAAGCAACCACACACTGATGTTCTTCCCTCTCTTTCTCCCTCCCTTTCCCTAGCTAAAGTAAATAAGTAAATAAATAAGTAAAATATTTGTAAAAAGTAAAAGAATAATCCAGAAAAAAGCCAGAAAACATGGATGGATGCTATCATTCAAATAAAATTTGACAAATTTCGGAAAGAGATACAGCAGATGGGATCAAATTTACAGAAAGATCAAGTTTAGCCAGAGTTAAGGAACAGAGGGAAATGCTGAATATGGGAAGGGTCTGGGAAAATCCCAAATTCAGGAGTAACAGTGACTGAGAACAGAAGCAAACACTGAGTTTTGACTGTAACTTGAGCAAAGAAGAGAGGAAGGGTATTTGGGGATTGGCTATAAAGCTGTCCATCTGCAGAGACACTCTTTTCCCACTTCCTCAACTGAGAGGAGCCCCTCCGCCAGCTGCCCTGGTACCAGCCACAGGCCCTGACAGGACACCTGCCCGACAGCCGTCCCAAGGATCTAGCCGCCGGCCCTCCTCACCTCCTCCCTCACCTCCTCCCGTCCTTACCCCGCCGCCTGGGGGTCTCACTGATGGCTGCCATTGGGAACCTACATACGGAGTTTTTTCAAGACTAGAGAATGATTTCCTTAGGCTGTGCCAAGCAGGGTTTACAACTTTCTCTCTCTTTTTTTTTTTTTGAAACTGTGGTAAAATGCACATAAAATTTACCATCTTAACCAGGTTAAGTGTACAATTCAGTAGTGTTAAGTGCACTCACTGAGTGTGACCCATCTCTGGAACTCCTTTCACAACTTTTTTTTTTTTTTTAGTTTTCCCCTGAGGACATCTTCTTATTACTTTTAAAGAGAAAGGAAGGTTGGGGCAGGGGACAGGGGCTGGTGAGAGAAAAAAACATTGATGTGAGAGAAACAGCAATTGGTTGCCTTCTCATAAGTGTCCTGTCCAGGGATCACACCGCAACCTGGGTAAGTGCCTTGACCGGGGATCGAACTTGCAACCTCTCGGTCTACAGGATGACGCTCCAACCAACTGAGCCACACCAGCCAGGCACAATCTCCTTTTTTTTTAACCAAAGGGGTTTGGGACTATGATTGGGCTTGCCCCCAGCCCAACTCAGCCCAAACCGCAGTCAAAACAAAGATCAACTGACCACAGTCTTAGAGCACACATTTGTACATGTTTATACATACACAGACATGCATACACAGTCACATAAACACAGGAACAAGTCTCACCACTTAGAGCAATAGCATGTGCCTCCCCAGAAGGTAGAGGCAACAGAGGCTACACGTGCAGAACAGAAATGAGGCTTCTCCAGTCCTGGTGGTCACTAGGGCAGGTGGTCCATTCCTGCCCTAAGTCAAGGTCATCATCTTGGACATCACATCCTGAGAGCTGGTCCAAAAACATGACCACAGAAACAATCATGGGTGAGGTTAGGTTGCAACTAAATAGAAAAGTAGAAATATTGGAATGGAATGAAATGAAAAATAAATCCACCATTCAGAAGATCAAATCAAGGAATTCTCCCAATGTACAGAGTGAAAATATGATGCAATAAAATGATCCAAGAAAAAACTGAAGCCAAGAAAAGGAGAGACTAAAACCCAAATATCACCTTGTAAGTCCGTTCTCCAGAAAAAGGGAATGCAGAATGAAAAGGATGGAGACAAAGCAGTAAAATGGAAAGGGTTTCAAGTGAAAATACCTAAGAAAAACATACATCTAAATACTAGCAGGCTGGTGAAATTTCTAAATTTAAGAAGAAAAATCAAGGGACATGTGGAAAAGTACATGAAGAAAAAAAATCACTGTACGGACTTCTCATCTGGGACTGTAAGTGCTGAAATAACTGAAAGAGGGAAATACTATGCAATCAGTAAAAAGGAAGGAGGGGAAGGGAGGGGAAAAGATCTCTCGGGGCCAGCATGCAATAATTCCAAGCTCTATGGCTGTGTAGAGCAAGATACAAAACACTGTGTAAGAGAGCATGTCAATTTTTTTAGAGATTACATTTATGCATTTTTCATATTTATGTATAACATAACTCTCTAGAAAGTGTCTCCAGAAACTGGTAACATCGGTTGCCTCTGGGGAGGGACATGCTGCTAGAGGAAGGGGGATGGTAAGCCCAGAGTAAAAAGGAGACTTCACCAGATAAGGTTTTAAAAAAAATTTTTTTTAATGTATTGATTTGAGAGAGAGAGAGAAAGGGGGGGAGGGAGAGAGAGAGAGATAGAGACATCAGTTTGTTCCTGTCATTGATGCGTTCATTGGTGGATTCCTGCAACGTCGGCACATCGGGATGACGCTCTAACCCACTGAGCTAGCCAGCCAGGGCAGCAGATGAGTTTTTGGACCTTCTGAATTTTGTGCCATGTGAATGCACTGCCTACACCAAAAAACAGAAAACAAAAAATAAAACAAAAAAACCTCTCGATACCTCTCCCTCCCTCCCTCTCACACGCACAAATTTAACCTAAAACCTACAAGATAGAATGGGAGAAAATACATCTATCTGACAAGGCCTTGTATCCAGAATATATCAAGAATTCTTAGTAAGAATATGCCCTGTGTACGTGGGCCGTTTCCACCCCTGGCCCGCACCCAATCAGAGGGGCAGGCTGCTCCCAGAACTCCCAAACCACCCCCACGCCGTGGCCCCTGGCAGGCAGGCAGGCGGGCGGCGCCAGCTCCCACACAGCTTCCGTGGCCAGCGGCTGGGTGGGCCACGGGGTCAGCAGGCCAGCAGTGCACACGCAGAGGCCCTGCAAGAGTAACTAAAGCTGTAAGAGAAGAACCGGTAACGGAAGTTCACAAGCGGAGAATCTGTGGAAGGATAGATGACGGCCTGCCATCTGAAGCTGTCAATATTGTATGCAATCAAACAAAAACTGTACCAAAAAATCAGAAGAAAACAATATGACTCAATGATCAAGAAACTGTTCATCGAGATTTGGAAGGAATTTTGCTCCATGGGTCATTGTAATATGCACAGACTTTTCCAACGAAATTCTAACCAGCTGTCAGCACAAACCCCACCCCCAATTCTTACGTCTACAGTTAAAACCACTGGTACGTGCTGATGCTGTGGTACCAGAAAGAAACTGGTTAAACGATACCCTGGGCGACGGAACTCTCTGTGGTCCTCCTGCGTAAGACGAGCTGACGAGCTGGCCTTGCCCAGCGGCCTGCTGTGCCTGGCAGCGTTTCACCCCAGCCATTCAACACCGTGCATGAAGCTCATGTCTTTTGATAGCTTTTACATAACAAAGTCCTCATTCCATTTACGAGTTAAAATAATAAGACACTATGATGGATTGTTTAAAGTAATATATTTGCCTATCACTATTTCGACTTCACATTAATTATTAGCTGTAAAATTGTTAAATTGATTCTTACTATTATCTCCTTTTTTTTCCTATTTGGTTTTCAGCTTGATTTAAATGTCAGAGATTTTCCTTTATTAGCAACAATGTATTACATTGCAATATTTTAAAATAAACCACTGAGATTTACACACCATATGCACATTTTGACTAACGTCCTATTTTCTTTACCCAAAGGTTTATGTAACTACAAGTATTTCTAGCCATTGAGTCTCCCCCTTCTACCTCTGTGTGATCACGGCATCTCATCATGTTAATTTTATATATTTTCAAGAACTCGTGACTGAGGGTTAGTGGGATACTTGGAAAGTTCTTATTTTGATAATGGCCATGGGTATCCATATAGTACTACAATGTAAATTACTCAACTTACCAATGTATTTCACAATTAAAACATTTTCATCCCACTTTTTTCAAAAAATAAAGTACATGTGGCATATACATACAATATTACTCAGCCTTAAAAAAGGAAATCCTGCCATTTGCAACAACACAAATGAACCTGGAGGACATTATATCAAAGGGAATAAGCCAGTCACAGGAGGACAAATGAGACATGGTACTACTTACATAAGGAATCTGAACTGGTCACTCTTACAGAAGCAGAGGGGCAGGGTGGTTGCCAGGGGCTGGAGGACAGCAAATCGGGGAGGTGTTAGTGAAACGGTACAAAGTTTCAGTTCTGTAAGACGCATAAGCCCTAAAGACCTAATGTACAACCCAGTACCTGCAGCGACCAACACAGTACCGTGCACTTAAAAGTTTGCGGAGAGGGTAGATCTTATGTTGAGTGTTCTTATCAATAATAAAAACAAATAAGAGGTGGGAAGAAACTTTTGTAGGTTACATATATGTTTACAGCATAAACCACATGTGGCAAACACAAGGTCCGCAGGCCAAATCTGGCCCTCCACCTTGTTTCATCCGGCCCAGCACCTTGTTTCTACCCGGCAGCACCGAACTCTCGCTTAACTGTTATGGAGTAGTTGCATTTATACAGTCCTAAGATTACATTCGGCCCTTTGAAGGCATCTGCGAGGCTGATGTGGCCCCCGGTGACAATGAGTCTGACACCCCAGCATAAACTGTGGTGGTGGTTTCACAGGTGTATACTTATCTCCAGACTTACTGACCTGTATACATTAAACATATACAACTTTTTGTGTATTAGTCATACTTCAGTAAGTGACTTTTAAAGCATACATAAATAATATGCAAATAACTCAATATATAGACAGAGAAAACTCAATTAAGAAAAACAGTGTAATAAAAATAAGCAAGATATACAAATGGCCAATAAGCATGTGAAAGAGGCTTAGCATCACTGGTACTCAGATAAATGCGCATTAAAACGACAAGGCATTACTAATACACGTCCGCTAGAGTCCGTCAAACTAACCCTGAAAGGGCTGACCACACCAAGTGCTGGCGAAGGTGCGGCACTGCCGGTGCTCTGATAAACTGCAGCCCCGACACCAGGCATCTGCCCCAACGCAGTGCACACGTCAGCCAAAGACTTGTCCGTAAGTGTTTCCGGCAGTCTTAGTGGTGCCTGTCTGAGAATCTGCCCATTCCGTCTAAGTTACAGATCTATGGTCATAGAATTGTTCACAGTGTTCCTTTATAATCCTTTTTTTTTTTCTGGTAGGTCAGAACTAATATCCACTCTTTCGTTTCTGACTTTAGTAATTTGAATCTTCTCTTTTTCTTGGCCAATCCAGCTATACACCTATCAATTTTGTTGACTTTTCTTTCAAAGAATCAAATTTTGATCCCATTAATTTTCTCTATTGTTTTTCTATTCTCTAGTCCAGTGATTTTTCAGCCCATGTGCCACAAGAATGTTTAAAATATGTCACACCTGACTATTTAGTCAGGGGCACTGATCTCTTTTCTCTTGGACTGTCAAATAAAAAATGACAACAGCCAATGCAACAATAGCCGTCTGCTGTGAATGAATCAAAATTATACCCAGTTTTTGTCAGATTGGCAAAAAATATATTTTTGGGGTGTGTCACAGATTTTAGTAGTTTATGTGAGCCATGAGATGAAAAAGGTTGAAAATCGCTGCTCTAGTCCATTCATTTCCACTCTTATCTTTATTTCCTTCCTTCTGCTTGCTTTAGGTTTAATTTGCTCTTCTTTTTTTTCCAGCATAGTGGTTTAATTAATTCAGTGCCAAACTGGAAAGAACCTACTTGTCCCTTAATGAGTGAATGGATAAACTGTGGCATACCCATTCAATTGAATACCTTTCTTTAATTTAAAAAAAAAAAAAAGAACAAACTACAGATATAGCAACAATATGGGTAAAGGTCATTATGTTGAGTGAAAGAAATCAGACACAAAAAGAGTAGATATTTTATGATTACAAATCCACAAAATTTTAGGAAATACAAACGAACACAGTGACAGAAAGTAGGTCAGTGGGTGCCCAGGGCCCAGGGCGGCGGAAGGCACGGACTACAAAGAGGGACCCCCTGCAGGTGACAAGCTGGGCCTCGACTGTGACAGTGGTTTCACAGGTGTCTGCAACTGCCAAAATTCACTGAAACAGTTATTTTATATAAATTACACCCCAAAAAATTGATTTTAAAAAATACTTTATCCTTCTTTAACGTTTTCAAAGTAAAAAAGAAGACAACGAAGTAATCTCTATACACGTCTTTAGGGGACAATCTCAGCTGAATTACCATTTGCACATAAAAGAGTAATGCATACCCCTCAATGCTGTTATATAATGTACACCATCCAGGGTTTTTATTTGTATTTCCTTTCTGTTACTCACAGATATAAGGCAGCACACTGAAAAATAAATCGGAATAAAGCTTTGTTCGAGAAGATGTTAGTTTAATGGAGAGCTGATGTTATGGTGAAGTTTGATGCTACTATTAAGAAAAGAATTTATGTACTAGAAGGGGCGCTAGTTTAAAAAAAAGACTGATCACAATCAGGAACTCAAATTCTAGATGATTTCAAAGGGGAAGTAAACGCAAGCCCAGCGTCTCTTCTTGTTCTGGAGAAAGTTACAAACACTAATTAAATCCTGCCTATGTAGAAAATATAATTATAAACATTAGTCAAATAGAAACAGGAAACAGAACTTGGAGGAAAATAAAACCGAACAAAGGACACTTCATCAATGCAGCCAAAGTCAGGGAAGGGAGAAACGGGAGAAAAGAGGCATAACAAACAGAAAATATAGACTAAGTCTAAAATTCCATATAAAACATTAGCAAAGTGAGCCAAGACAAAGTAGAACTTATCCTAGGTAGATAAGCAAGGTTCAATATTAAGAAATCAATTAATTATATTAAAAGATTAGTGCAGAAAAAAAAACAGAGGATCATTTCCATAGATGGTAAGAAGGCATTTCGAGGCCTCTGCAGCTCTAAGGGCCTGGAATTCTGCGGCAGAAAAGTGGCCACTGCGGACCCTGTGAGCAGTGAGCAGCAGCGGCAGAACCTGGGCCAGGGGGCTTGCTTGATGCAGGGGCAAGAGGCAGCAGATGGCGAGGCAGATGGAAGCAGTGCACAAAGACCTCTCATCCGAGGAGCCTGGCAGTGACGGGAAGAGTGAGCGGGCAGAAGGCAGTGAGCGTTAGGAAACTTGTAATGAGGGAGACTGGTACAATGAGAAGAAGCTGAAAAAGCTAGTAACTGAGATAAGGGAAGAGACACAGGCTAATACAGTAGAGACTGGTTCCATGTCTGCTGGCCTGAAGATTGTGCTTTGTATAAGAAACACAACATGCAGTGCCTAACACATTTCAGTGCTAAAAAAAAAAAAGGAAGAAGGGGTTCAGGAAAGGGTAACAATTCTATAGTGGTGGTGGTTAAGAGAGTGGGCTTTGAAGTTGGAAAGACCCAAGTTCAAATCCCAGCCTCACTCTCCCCTAGCTCTGAGGACTAGAACAAGTTACTTCACCTCTCAAAACCTTCCTTTCCTCAGCTGTCAAAGGGGAATGAGACAGGAACTACATCACAGGAGCATGCACTGAGATGATACATGTTCTGTACATGTTAGTGATGATTACAAACACATCCAGTCATCTCTGGATGAAGGTGGGGATAACTCAGGCAGCATGTGCTGAGCACCCTTAAAGAGGAAGAGACCAGAACAAAGGAAGCGACAATTAGGAAAATGAAAAGCAGTCCCAAGCCTGTGTTAAACATGAAAACCTGGGCATAGAGGAGACCACAGCAGGTTTTTCTAGAAACAGGGAATGCTAGAATGTTGACCGAGCATGGGTATTCCAGGCAAGCTCGACAGTCAATCCAGACTGGAGACACAACCCCTGGGGCCCCCAGCTCATTGCAAGCACACCCAGAGAATGACAACAGTCCTGAACTAGAACTCCGAGATGGATATGGGGTGATTTTACTAGGACCTGAAAACGAGTACCGCCAAAGGATACTCTCAGGGCCAGCTTCATAGGTGTGCAGTTTGTATGATCACATGGACTACTGTCATTATCTTGAAATTCTTAATATTTTTTAAAAGATTTCATTTATTTATTTTTAGAGAGAGGGGAATGGAGTAAGAGAGGGAGAGAAACATCGATCGGTTGCCTCTTGCACATGCCCCAACCGGGGACCGAACCTACAACCCAGGCATGTGCCCTGACTGGGAATCGAATCTGCGCCCTTTTGCTTTGCGGGACAGAACCCAAGCAACTGAGCCACACTGGTCAGGACAAAATTCTTAATAATTTTTTAACAACAGGACAAGCATTTTAGTTTTGCAGTGGGTCCTGCAAATGCTGTAGCCGATTTTGGATACACTGGAAAAGAACACTGATTGGATTAACATACCCATAATAAAATCTAAGGGCTGAATAGTAAAGAATTTCCCATTTTCATCAGACCAGAAAACAACTGTCCAAATTCTCACTGAAATTCAACATTGACCATTAATTTAAAAGACAAAATGTAATTATCAACTGCAACAGAGAACCCAAGTTCTCCTCCAAACATGCTGCACTCGGGAATTTCTTTAATGCCAAGAAATCACTCTGGTTACCATCACAGAATTCTGTATAATACACCCTTAGCGTGTTAAACTGCAATTACTCATTTGTGCCTGCTCTGTCTCCCTTCCTGGACCATGGGTGCCTAGAAGGTCAGCTCGTCTTGTTCATCGATGCATCCTTCAGGCATGGCACACGACAGGCCCACATGAGTCTTAGAGGAATGAACAAAAAGTCCAAGCATCCTTCACAGCTGCTGATGTACGTCACGAAATAAATAAGATGTTCTTGACCGGACAGGGCGGAGGACGGCTGCTGGGCTGCGTTTCTGCAGCGTCGGTGCTGATGTCAGCAGGGTGACAAGTCCAGTTCCTTAGAACATCCTCTGCCCTAATTAAATCGTCCTACATGCAGGGTCGGCTTCCACGTTTGCAGCAAGACAACGATCCCGTAAGCATTTTACTTCTAATGACAGTAAGATATCATTCATCTGAACGACTGAGACCTGACCTATGCCAGGCTGATGTCAACTCCGGAATTCAGAAAGATTAACTCCCGAGGAGCATTAGTAACGCCTTACCCAGCGCACAGCACAGA
The DNA here is from genome assembly GCA_004026765.1 of Micronycteris hirsuta. Lineage (NCBI taxonomy): Eukaryota > Metazoa > Chordata > Mammalia > Chiroptera > Phyllostomidae > Micronycteris > Micronycteris hirsuta. The sequence goes on from PVJI01006142.1 coordinate 47,639, forward strand.
GAAGCTCCTTATACACTTACAGAATGAATTCACCTTAGCACTTCAAGTATGAACACAGTATGGTTTCTTAATATTGGTGAGAAATAAGTTTTAAAAGTATATACACCTTCAATGGGGAAAGGACGGTCTTTTCAGCAAGTGGAAATGAGAAAACTGGATATCCACATGCAAAAGAATGAATTTGGACCTTCATCTTACATCACGTACAAAAATTCAACTCAAAATGGATTAAAGACCTAAACCTATAACCCAAAACTATAAAACTCCTGGAAGGAAACAGGAAAAAGGCTTCATGACATTGGACTTGGCAATAATTTCTTGGATATGACACCAAAAACACAGGCAACAAAAGTAAAAAGAGAGAAATGGGACCACATCAAACGTTAAAGGTTTTTTGCAAAGGACATAACGGAATGAACAGGTAACCTACAGAATGGAAGAAAATGTTTGCAAATCATGTATTTCATAGGGGTTAATATCCACAATAAAAAGAATTACAATTCAACCACCACAACAACGAAAGTCAAATAACCTGATTTTAAAATGGGAAAAGAACTTGAACAGACATTTCTCCGAAGATGGGATACAAGTGGCCAACAAGCATACGGAAAGATGCTCGCAGCACTAATCATCAGAGAAATGCAAATCACAGCCATGAGATATGACATCACATCCATTAAAATGCCACTACCAAAAGAATAGAAAAGAGCAAGCGTTGGTGAGGATTCAGAGACACGGGAACCCCTGTGCACTGCTGGTGGGACTGTAAAATGGCGCAGCCACAGTGAAAAACAGGAAGGAAGTTCCTCAAAAAATTAAAAACAGAATTACCGCATGCTCCAGCAATCCCCCTGCTGGGTGTACATCCAAAAGAACTGAAAACAGCATCTCGCAGAGGTCACACCCACGTCCCTGGCAGCGTCATTCACAATCGCCAACCAACAGATGAATGAGCAAAGAAAATGTCTACGCGTGTGATGGAGTACTATTCAGTCTTTAAAAGAAGAAAATTTGGTCCATGCCACAACATGGATGAACTCTGAGGACACTGCAGTGCCCTCTGGATTTCTGTCATTTGCAAACCAGACTCCTGACCACTGCACTCCCTGAATCCAGTAAGGCAAAGCCCAGTGAAACTGCCTCCCCCACTGTCTGCTGCAACGGCCTTCTCCCCGGATTCCCGGCCTGTTGGCCCCACCCACCCAATCCCAGTCAGCGGCTCAGTCGCAGTGACCTGTCCAACCACAAATATGGTTCTGCACCACACCTGCTTAAAATACAATTGGCCTCCCCATCACTCAGGATAAAGCCCTTGTTACAAGCCGCAGTCTGTCCACTGCCTGCCTTCCCAGCCCCATCGCTCACCAACCCGCACACACATTCCTGCCACCTGACACACCCAAGCTTGGCACGTGCTGGTGTTCCTGGTCAAGTTACCCTTTCTCCCTTTGTCCACTTGTAAGACATCAACCCCTTGTTCTCCAGCTCAGACATCATCCCTTTGGAAAAGCCACCGTCCTGCTAAGCATGGTCGCTCCTTACCTCTTTCCCTGTGTATTATTCTCCCAACACAGGAGACGATGTCAGTGCCCGTCCGTATCCCCTCAGCCGGCCCAGCTCCGCGCCCACTGTCCTGACCTGCAGCTGCCAGCACCCGCGTTTCTCGGCCTGACTGCGACCCCTGCTTTGCTCAGCCCCGGGGCAGGCTGGAAAATGCTGGGGGATTCATGCCCAACACCCCCACCCAAGCCGTGCTTGACCAATGACGGGCAGGACTGCTGTTTGAGGACCCCAGCTCCCTGACCTGCAGTAGGGATAACTGAGGTGCATGTTCTGTACGGGCTGCCAGGGTCCCCGTAAAGCTCCAGCTCTGCTCGGCGAGATCCAGCCCTGTCACACACCTTTCACGGGCTGCCTTCCCTTCCCTGTCTCACTCTTTCACCTCTCAAACTACTGGCAGCATCTCAGCATCTGCTGAGAAACCCTTTCTCGGCATCTGGTTCTAAGGTAGTAACACCCAGTATTTCCATCATATTTAGTGTGTGCCAGACACTATTCTAAACACTTATTTAATCTTCAGAGCACCCCCATAAAATAAAACAGAATTTAGATAGGAGGATGCTGAGGCATTACAGTACCCCCCCCCCACCATCTGCAGGGGATATGTTGTAAGATCCCCAGTGGATGCCTGAAACCACCATTAGCACCAAGCCCCACATATACTATGTTGCTTCCTATACTTACCCATGATAGTGTTTAATTTACAAATCAGACACAGTAAGAGATCAGCAATAACTAATAAGACAGAGCAATGTCAGTAATATATGGCAATAAAAGTTATAAGAATATGATCTTTCTCTCTCTTGAGCTATCTCAGTATCCCTTCTTGGGGTGCCGAGACAAAATGCCTACGTGACGAGACACAGTGAGGTGAGCAACGCAGGCGTCAGGAGGTGGCATCAGGCTACTGCCGGCCTTCTGACCGCACGTCAGGAGGAGCGTCAGCTGCTCGGGGTGGCCCTAGATCATGGAGCCATGACGACGTCCATAGCTAGATGTCAGGAGTACCAGATGTTGATGGCCAGGGAAATCTGATACTTTCGGACTGTAGTGGTCGTAGGTAACTGGAACCACGAAAAGAAAACCCTCGGATGAGGGGGGAGGACCGCTGAACAGGGTTAAGAAACTCGCCCACGGCCGCAGAGCTGGTAAATACATTCAGCGTCTTTGATATTCTATTGCAACCATCTGTGTATGTGTCTTTCTTCTCCATCGGACCACGACGCTCTCAAGGGACAGACCTTTGTTTAATCTTTCTCAACATCCCCAGCATCGAGCACGCAGCCGGGCATGCGGCAGATGCTCAAGAGATGCAGATTTTGGAAAGTGCCTGCGCTCTGCTACCCAAACAGGTCGTGTGCTTTTCCCTCCTCTGCGCCTTTTCTCATACAGGATCCCTGAAACACTTTTTCTGGGCATCCCTGTTGCCCTTGTCCCCTCCCTACCCACCCCCTGCAACACAGGACAAGGGCTCCTGATCCCTGCTGTGGCAGCCGAAATGAGGAATTCTCACATCTGAGGCAAGGCAGATGTGAGCCAGCGTATGTATGACCCCTCTAATATCAAGTAAACAAACTCCATTGCTCATACGTGAATCAGAGCATTTTTGCCAAGCGGTTATTTGTGTACTTACTCGAGAGACTCTCATTTATCACAGAACACGTCTTCTTCCCCATAACCTCCACTATCGCTCAATTCTCCCTTATCGCAAAGGCCTTCCTCATCCTTGTTGTTTGCCCCTAAGCGACCACACTTCTGATACCAAACTGCTGCGACCTCCTGCTCTCCGTGTGACTTTCAGTATCTACTTGGTCTGAATTCTGACCTCAACCTCTGCACCTTCCACTCCCATCTCTGTTTCCATCACCTGGAGGTCTGTGTCTGTATAATAAAGGGCTTGCTGGAGGCACCGCTGGCGCCAAGCCCTGAGGTCTGGGTGGGCTTTCAACAGCAGGGTTCGGACCCCCCCCCCCCGCCCGTCCTGAACTCCTGACTTCAGACGGCAGCCAGTCTCTGGCTCATGCTTGCTTCCCACTCTCTGTTCCTCCTGCACCAGGGAGCATCGGCCTCCTAGACTAGAAAACCAGTCACACACACACACCCCCTTACCAGAACTAGTCCTCTTTACCTGTGCTAACCACTCTGACCTAAACCCGGCTAACACCTTCCTAACCTACCTCGTTCACTGCCATACTCTCCTCATCCCAAGCGCTGATCACATACTCCCCTGCTCGAAAACCCTCCAGGGCTGGCTATTGCCTAAAGAATACAAGCAACTCCACACCACAGCACTCAAAGCAGTCTTTGGCTTCCCCCTGACCTGACTTCCCCCTTCCTCTGTCACTAATCCCCACCTCTAGACTCTCAAAACCCACACATGGCACCACTGAATCCAACTGCAGTGGGCACAGGCCTTTCCCACCTACGGCTCTGCGCTCAAGCTACTCCCTCTGCTCAAGCTACTCCCTCTGCTCATGCTGCTTTCCCCATCTGGCACCTGAAAGCTTTCTCAAATGTCAAGAACCTGGTGAAAACGCACCTGTGCCACCTTGGCCGACTGCAGATGCACGCCCCAACAGTGGGCTAACCGACAGGACTTAAGCACCCCCTCACAATACTCCCAACGTAAAACTCAATTTTCACTTCACATTTAACATGAATATACTGATCAATTTTAAGTTTCAAGTGACAAACCAAATTGAAAATAGTGTAAACAAAAGGACACTCAAGACCTCCTGGAACAGGGAAGCCCAGGGAGCAGGGCTGGCTAGCTTTGGCAGAGCGGGCACAGGTGGGGCAGGGTCAAGTGCTCTTCTGGCTTGCCCTGCCTTCCTCCCGGCCCTCCTTTCCTCTCCGGCTGCAGTCTAAGGCAGGCGGTCTCCACATCGCAGGAAACAACGGATCACAATCTAACCGAGGGAGAAATTCTTTCTCCCAGCATCCACCTGAGCAAACCCTCAGGAAAAACTGCTTGGCTCTGCTAGGGTCGCACATCCACCAAGGAAGATATTTTAACTGATGGAAGATACTAATCAAAGACCAGAGAGAGGATGAGGTGAGAAGGTAGGGTATTTTTTTCCGGTCCAGACAGAGTCCCTGGCAGCCGCTGCTCCCTCTCCAGGTGCCCTTCCACTGTGGTCCCAGCTCTTGCTGAGCAGCCCTATGTCCCACGGTTCAAATCCCCACAGATGCTCCTGCATTCTGATAATACCACCTCCTCCCACGGACCCTCCAACCTGAGGATGATACTCTCTGATTACTTCTCTGTCCTCGGCCTGATTTCTCATGCTTCCCATCACCTGTGTAACGCATTCCCTGTATTAGTCTCTCGGTCTGAAATACCTACAGTGGTTTTACTCCTTGACCAGACCCCAACTAATACAGAAGCTGACAAAGTCTAAGAAAGAAAGAGAGCTAGAGAGCGAGACAAAGAAAGAGAGAAAGAGAACAGGACTAAAAACCACCACTACCACCTCGCATTTATGAAAGGCTCACCATACACCAGACACTCTTCAAGGCACTGTGTTTCAGAAATGAACTCACAGGATTTTCACAGCAACTCTGTGATGTTGGCACTTCTGTTGTCCCCTTTGAAAGATGAGGAAACTGCGGCCCAGAAAGAGAAAATCACTCGCCGTTACAAAGGCCGTAGGCAGCGGATCTGGGATTCAAATCCAGACCACCAGGCTTCAGAGTGCACGCTCCAAAACATGGCAGCAAGCCAAGGGTGTTTCAGGCGGCGGGGGGAGTACCCACAGGATCCAGCGCTACCGAGAGGTCAGGCAGGATAAGGGGTGCGAGGCATCAACTGGAGTTAGCAATAAGGAAGTCACGAGGATCCCTGAACTGGAAAGCCAGAAGCCAGACAGCACGAGGCAGGCCAGGAGGCCAGAGGTCAGGAAGCAGAGACAGGAGGAGCAGAAAGTCTGGCTGTGAAGACGAGCCACAAAATCAGGCAGGAGAGGGAGGAGGAGGCAGCATCGCAGCAGTGTTTTCTTTATTCTTGCTTTGTTTCAGAAATGAGAGCCACTTGAGCGTGTTTAAATATTGATGGGATGAGCCAGCTGAGAGGGAGCCGGGAGACAGCAGGGCAGGGTCTGGTCTCCAAGGGGCAGGCCATGCAGGCCCGGATCCACTCGGAATCTCTTCGGCTCCGACAGCGGGTGAGAAAGCAAGGACGGCTACAGATTCAGATCAGTCTGTAGACTGGTGAAAAGAAGTTCTTTCACTGTGACCGCTGTCTTCCCTAAGCTAGAACATGAGGCCGTGGGCAGAAGGAAGGGTGGAGTAGAAGGGTACGGAGTGTGAGAAGCAGACAAAAGCTGTAGATTAGCCACAGTGCAGAACGGGGCCCTACTGTGTGAAGCGGGGGTGCCCAGCACCACTGAGGCCCCAACTGCGGTTGGAATCGGCGGCTACTCAGGATGGCAAGAACTCTCAAGGTGCCTCCAGACACTCTAGGTGTAGGCAAAAGACATGAAAAAATGGGATGGTCCAGCTTGGGCGTGCGAGGAGGATGGCAATGGGCGAGATGAGCCACGGCCTCTGACGGAGGCAGGTGCACACAGGAAGTGGGAGCACAGGTGTAGTCGGTTACTCCTGAGAAGGGGGCAAAGCAAGGCGGTATCTGATGGCACCGCCTCTGGGCAGGAACGGATGGATCTGGGTGTTACAATACAAAGGTGTGGCCATGGGGGAGCTGAACTCCGAAAAACGACGACGTGAAGGTGCCTGGAAATAGGGTCAAAAGACTGAGGGTTCTGCAGTTTTGGACAGAGTCCCATGAGATGAGGGCATGATGTGAGAAGACAGTGAGTTGGGGGGAGGGGAGCCTAAGGATTTTGATGAATAGGGGTGAGGAGAAGGGAAGTGAGGAAATGACCGGGAGGAAGGAGGTAGTGGAGGCTCTGCAGGGGACGATTGTTGTTTCTGCTTGTCCAAAAGTCAGTGGTTCCTACTTCTTCCAATAACAGCAAGTCGATTTAGTTTTGGAAGCCACCTCTTGCCCCGCCCCAGGTACTGAGGGGACTTCCAAAATTATTAGTAACATTCTATAGTTTAATCCGGGGGATAGGAACGTGAGTGTTCACGTTACTATTCATTCAATTCATTCAACCATCTAGATACATTTTATTCCTCAGCTCATACAGATCTATCCCATATACATAAATATTTCACAGTAAATATCTATTTCCCAGTAAAAACAAACAAACATACATAGAGAAACTTCCCTTCCCTAGGCTCTAAACTCAGGGGCCCAGGTCAGGTCTGGGCAATCAGAATCACAGAGATTGGTTTCGGCGCCTGACCCAGTTCAGGCCCAGGAGACGCCAGCCCAGGCTTCTGCTGGAACTATCAGGAAAGAGGTGCTCTCTTTCTGCTGGCGTTGTGAAGCTTGTTTGTATAACCTATCCCTTCGCTAGTCTGAGAAGAAAGCTAACACAGAAGAGAGCACGGCCAAGAGGAAAGGGACAGATTCCCAACATCATTTGAATCCTTAGTTCCAGCCGCCCCTGAAGCCAAATACCTGGGGCTTTTCAGTTAATATTCTTTTAACTAAAAAGAAGCCTAATTCAGTGGACCAGCCCCATGAAGCATTCTCACTGCAACAGCCTGTCCGATCCTTCTCCCCACAGAAACCAAACCACGCCCTCCTCCTGCTCAAGACCCCACCTGGGTCGCCAAGCAAAGGCTGATGATGTTCTCAGGGTGACCTACCAGGCCCCCGCCACCACGCTCTCCAACCATGACTTTCCCATTGCTCACTCACCCTAGCCACACCCCGGCCTCTCGGCTATTCCCTGACCACCCCTCCTACCTGCCCCGCAACAATGTGCCTTCGGGCCTCTGCCGTGGCTGTTCCCTCCACCTGGCCTCTCCTCCAGACAGCCACCTGCAAACCCCCTCACCTCCTGCAAGTCTCTGCTCCAATCTCAATCCCGAACACTTCCCTGCCCTTCTGCTTCTTCCTCCCTTAGAATGCATTACATAATATAGCATGTACTCACTAAATGTACCCAATGTAGGCAGGGGTCTTCCACTGGTTGATTCATCTCAAGTTCCCGGAACAGTGCATGACTCTTAGCAGGCCCTCACATATTTGCTGAATGAACGAATAAAATGACATGAGCAGAACTTGGTTCTAAGAGGCTGTGGAGGGACAGGACATGAACCCCCATCTCCTGAGCCTGATGTGAGTGGAGTACAGGAGGAAAACACACCTCCTTGTCAAAGACTTCGGGGGGGGGGGGGCAGTGACCTAGGGGGCAGGAAGTAGGTGGAAGAGTTCAGTACTGGGGTTGAGGATGTGGGTAGGGTGTTAACCACAGTGAGAGGGCTTGATGTTAAGTTTTGGGAGACACACAGGAGCTGGAGGCTGAGTCAGGGGAGAAGCAGCCCAGAGAGGTTTGCAGATGACAAGTGAAAAAGAGAGATGGGCCAGTGGTTTACTCACATTTTAAATACTTTAGTTATTTATTTTGAGAGAGGGGGGAAGGGAAGGAGAAAGAGAGGGAAAGAAACAGAACATTGACCAGGAATGGGAATCAAACCCGTGACCTTTCGGTTTGCAGGCCGGTGCTCAATCCACTGAGCCACACCAGCCAGGATAGCTTGCTTATATTTTAGGTGGAGATGAAGGATGTAGTGATAGAAGGCCTGGTGAGTTTAGCTGGCATCAAAAGAATTAGTCCTAGCAACCCTTGGTAGATAGAAAGGATTCCTCCCACCACTCCATGGTTTGAATGATTTCAGATTTTCTGGGTGGAGAAGCCATTGCCTACAGTCTTTCCCTCCTTCCCAGCACCCAGCAGTCATTCAGAAGTGTCTGCTGGGCCCACGCTCAGAAGGCAAATCCCCTCCCACAGTATAACAACCCTGCACTCTAAGCAGCCTGTCAAACCTTCACTCTCCAAGCCCAGAACTGACTCTGAAGCAGGCGTCCAGGATCACAACCCTAATATCCAAAAAAGCAACAGAACAGGCTTCTTTTTAAAGACAGACCAGAGCACTCACTGTTCCTACCTGCCCTCCGCACTGCCAAGGCAAGGAAAAGCAGGGCACCGGCAAGCCTTCCTTCCACTGGTGCTGATTCACCACTGTCGCTTTCTCTCCACAGAAATTTCTCCAGTTATGAAACATATGTCCATGCCAAGATTCAAGGAAAATGTTACTCCCAGTCAGAGAAAGAAATTACATTGTTTAGCCTCTAAGGAAAAGTGGCTTACTATAAATCAGGCCCTTGGGAGTGATGTCATTTTGATGTTCCTTACAGCTATAGGAGACTTATTCAATATTCCATAATTAATAATGAGGTCTTCAAGACTGTCTCTCTCACAGAAGTGTTTCTGCAAAGGCAGGCAGCAGGAATGAGACTTGGGCCTCACTTCCTGCCCATCAACGAGATCTTGGTGGTACAGGGCATTTGCCCTCCCAGTTCTCATTAGTAAAATGCCCAGGTGTTCCTCTGACTCAGAAATATGTGTCGGTATGGAGAGTGGCTCATTAAGCCAACGTTTTTTTTTTTTTTTTAAGATTTTATTTATTTTATTTTTAGAGAGAGGGGAAGGGAGGGAAAGAGAGGGAGAGAAACAGCAATGTATGGTTGCCTCTCACATGGCCCCCACTGGGGACCTGGCCTGCAACCCAGGCATGTGCCCTGACTGGGAATTGAACCGGGACCCTCTGGTTCCCAGCCCACGCTCAATCCGCTGAGCTACACCAGCCAGGGCAATGGCTCTTCATTAAGCCAACATTTAAAATAGCCAACTGTAGCAGCCTGCCCCCAAGATGACCCCAGTGTTCCCTAACAGTGTTGTTGATCAGTTCTGTGACTTTAAGTGACACTACTCGTAATAAAATCATAACTAACTACATAAGCAAGAGTTAAGCTCCCACAGTATCTCTTCAATGTTACAACAAAATGACGTTATTCGAGGACCTGTTGATGTCCTCGCACCCTCTTCCCACGTCGCACCCGCGTTAGTCTCTGCGGCCACAGAACATGGTAGAGGCCCACTTCCAAGTGGTAGATTACAAAAGACTGTGGCTTGCATCTTGGGATCTCCTGCTTTCCGGGATCACTTGCTCTGGAGGAAGCCAGTTACATGGCAAGGAGCTGGATGGAGAGGAACCATGACCTGCCACTAGCCAAGTGAGTGAGCCTGGGGCCCGCCGCCCCCAGTCCAGACTGTAGATGGTGGAAACCCGCGTCAACAGCCGCCTCATGACAGACCCGAGCCACAGCCGCCCAGCTAAAGGGCTCTCAGATTTCTGACCCTCGGGTTTTGTTTTCAGATGCTAAATTTTGGGGTAATTTGTGACACAGCAATAGATCATTCATTCACTATCCTACACAGACCTGAGATGGAAATCAAAAGAGTTTTAACCTCAGTTCCTAATCAACATACATGCAGGACAATTTCTCCTTCCATAAAAGAGCAACAAATTATTTTCAGATATTTTACAATTCCCTATTGAGTGTCAAATACAGGGAAGGTATTTGCAAGAGACATAAGCCTTCATATAGTATACAATGTATAAAATAAAGAAACACAATCACAAAGAGCCCCCCCACACACACACACACCCCTCAAGCTGCTCAAACCGCTGGTTTTATTAGCTTTTTAAGTCTTCTTGCGCCTAATGCTTTAACCCCACGTCCCACTCTTTGCTTTTACAAACCCTCTCAAGAAGCATATCAAGACCTCTTTCCTGGCTATTTTGACTGCAGGCACACACATTTTTATTGTACAATATGCCCTCCCATCTAAGGCGGAAAGTAAGTTGGATCCCCTAGTTTCATTTAGTATTAGGCCAAGAAGGAATTCATATTTTACTAGGAGGAGAAAGTACCCATCACAAGTGTTGAGAACAATTCTGATTTCTGCAGTTAGTGACAGGTGGCCACAGCAGCGCTAACACAGTCACAGCTCAAGTCCTGGTCGCCGCTGAAACAGCGACGGGGGAGGGGGACCCGGCCGCTTTCCCCTCACCGGACGCTGCCGTCTCTCAAAGCCGCGGGAGGCTTGTGCTGCTCTAAGAAAACTCTGCACAAAGAAGGTCAGAGGCCGAGTTTCTCTCCATCGACCGCAAAACCAGCGGCTGCCAAACCCAAACAGTGTGGGAGGCCGTCAGAGGTGAAGGAAGCCCCAGACAGAAAACCGCAGCCGAGCCCCCCCGCCGCCGGCTGGGGTCTGAGTCAGGTGACTTGTCAGGGTGCACACGAACCCAGACAAAGGTCCCTCCGCCCCGGACCCACGGGGAGGGGGACGACGGGCAGTGAGAGCGAGCTGCCCCGTCCGACTTCGGGAAACCGTGAACTCCTCCTCCCCGGCAGCCCAGCAGAGTGGAAGCTACAAGTTACTCCGCAGCTCAGCCTTCGGGGACGCACCTGGGGGACCCGGGACCCCGGCCCAGGACTCGGGCGCCGCGCGCCGCGCTCGCGCCTCCGGCCCGGCCCGCAGGCCGGACCCCTCCCCGCCAGCTGTCACCAGCGCTCCAGGCCGAAGCCGGGCCAGCCCGTCCCCTCCTCCGGCCGCTTCCCCGCGGCTGCGACCCCACGGGGGCGACAGAGAGGAGACGCCTGCTCCAAAGTCTCTGGGGGCGAGGGCACGCCCGCCCCCGGGAAGGGGCGCCGGGGTGGGCGCGGCCCGGTGCCCGGGGGGCTCGGCATCCATCCTCCCTTCAGGGGGAGACACGAACCTCCCAGTCCCCAGCTCCGCGCGCCCCACCTTGTCCGCGAAGCTGCGGGCCGTGAGCAGGTCCGGGCTGGGCGTGCTGTCGCCGCCCACGGCCTCCTCGCTGCTGGAGCCGGCCAGCGGGTGCGGCATGTCGCGCAGGGAGTGGGGCCCCGTGGACGGCAGGGCCTTGGGGAGCCCGCCCGACATGGCGTGCACCGCCCGGGACGCGCCGCCGCCGCTTCCTACTGCTGCCCGCCGCGGCGGGCTCCCCCGGCGCCCGGCCGAGGCCCCGCTCCGCGGCGGCGCTGTCGGAGGCCCTGCACCCGCCGGGCTGGGAGCCGCCGCCGCCGCCCGCGGGCTCGTTTCTGCCCGCACCGGGCCGGGCTGGGTTGCGCCGGGCTGCTCCGCGCCGCGCGCCCCCGCTCCGCGCCCGAGCCCGCCGCGGTCCGCTCGCACCTTGGCCGCGGGCGGCCAGCCAGCACCGCCACGCCGCCCGGCCTCGCGCGGCCCCGCCCCCGCGGCGCCTCGGCCGCCCCGGGAGGCGGAGGGAGATGGGGGGACGGGAGGGGGGACGGGGAGGCGGGCAGCTCTGTCCCCGCCCGCCGCCCCGCAGGAAGTGCGCCCTGAGCCCTCGGCGGCTGTCCTCCGAGTGTCCAGCCTCGCCTCGGAGACCCGGCCCCGCGGAGACTGCGCGCTGTCCACCGAGCGAATGTTTAACGGAAATCAGAGGTGGAAAAAGACGTTGGAGGCCCCTGTCGTTCCATTCCACCCGCGTTCACTGAGGCGCCCACGGGCAGCCACGCTTGGGTCTGGGGTCTTTGGAACACCATGTGGGTTGAGATCGTCTGGCCTTTAAAATAACCCGAAATAGAAAGGATTGTGAGGCATATTATAAGAATGGCATAAAATGCTATTATCAGGTCCAAAGGAAATAGAGAACAAGTCAAGGAGACTGCGTGAGATTTCTTCAAATGCACGCTGAGGTCCCCGTGCCATCTTGGCTTCTGCAGGGAAGCTGGCTTTATGTTAGGTTAAACCGCAGGAGTGAGCACCGGTAAATAAAGAGAGGCAGCGCTACAAATGATACGTGACTTTTAAACTCACACCTTGACTGAACTGCCTTTTGAAAGAACCGTGAAGTTTAAGCTCTTTTTTCATGCTTTTGTGCTTCCTTTCCGGGCCTTTGGCCTAGCTGGATTCTCAGCATTATTTGCTGGCAGAGTGCAGATTGTTAAGGCATTACTTCAGCTCTTTGGGGGTGGAAGTTCACTTCCTTATCCCACCTTACTTGTCTCTGCAACTTTTGTTCTTAGGGCCATGTCAGTAGAGGTTATCAACCCAGGCAAGAACATAGAAATACCAACAAAGTAACAGGTAGGGTAGCTTACTGTGAGGAAGCACGTTTTCCCTATCTGTTCCCAAGCCGCTATCGGAATGTCCCATTCACCTGACAAATCCTGAAGTTCAGATTAGCTGTGGTCTATGGCCCACGTTCCTCTAGAAACAAGTGACGGTTCAGCAGGAGGAGAATGCAGAGAGTTGGGGCTGACCCAAACTATCATTCAGAGACTCAGTGAACTTTGGAGATCTTCCTTATTTTCCCTGGTGTAATTCATCAGGCCTCAGTCCTCACTTACTCACCTTTTACCTCCCCCACATGGGCATGCCTTGTGGGGAGACTAGGACTCAGAGGACACAGGGAACAATTTTAAATACCACATCTCCCTCTCAGAAATGCCAATGTCCGGTTCTCTTGGAGTTGGGTAAAATTAACTTCAATATTCAACAGCTGCTTAACAACTACTACAGACCCTCTTCACTATTCTTCTGATTGGCATTAAAATAAATAGCATAACTAGAAATGAGTTTTCTATAGATGTATAGCATAGGTGTTTCTTATTGAAAGGCACTATGTATTTTAACAACCAGGCTCCCTGAACATAACGGAGATCTTATTAAGACTCCGCACAGCTTTCTCTTCGGGACGCAGGGAAGAGTGAAAAGTGAGCCACCTTTGAATTCCTCCTCAGTCGCCACAAGTGGGTGACCATGAGCAAGTTGCCTAACCTTTTTTTTTTTTAATAAATTTTTTTTAAGATTTTTTATTTATTTATTTTTAGAGAGAGGGGAAGGGAGGGAGAAAGAGAGGGAGAGAAACAGCAATGTATGGTTGCTCCTCACATGGCCCTCAATGGGGACCCGGCCTGCAACCCAGGCATGTGCCCTGACTGGGAATCAAACCCGGATGCTTTGGTTCCCAGCCCGCGCTCAATCCACTGAGCTACACCAGCCAGGGTGTAGTTGCCTAACCTTAATGAATCTGTTTTCTAACCTAAAAAGAAGGAGCATGGGAGCAGATAAAAGTACTTACCGTAGGTGGTGGTTGTGAGGATGAAGTAGTGTATTCTCTAAGATTCCTAGAAAAATGCTGGCGTGGAATAGATGCCCCTAAACATCGATCCCCTTCCTCTCCCTCTCTCTCAGGTTTTCTCTACTTTTTTTTTAGACAAAGGGGAAGGGAGGGAGAAAGAGGGAGAGAAACATCAATGTGTAGTTGCCTCTCATGCGCCCTGCACTGGGGACCTGGCCTGCAACCTAGGCATGGGCCCTGACTGGGAATTGAATTAGTGACCCCCGTAGTTTGCAGGCTGGTGCTCAATCCACTGAGCCACACCAGCCAGGGCTCTACTATTCTTATTAAATGATCATTGTACAGTTTTCACAGTGAAACAAGCTGCACTCCAAATTTTCCAGCTTGGGTCAGAGTACCCTATTTCTATGCTCCCACAAAACCCCCAAAACAAAAAGAAAAAAATACCCAGAGTTCCTGAAAGGCCCTAGGAAAGTTTATTTATTTTCCAGTTTCCTGGTTGGTCAGTGGCATGTGGCCACAATGACCCAGTGGATAGTCATCAAAACTAAAGAAAGTGAACTTCTGTGGAAAACATTTTGCTACAAAGTTTCCACCATTCAATTTTAGCCCAGGACTGCCTATTCATACTCACCATTTCCTGTTGTATTTCAGTGTTCCTTGTGGTGGAACGCTGTCACTGAAATAACTCTTAAGCGTCCCAGAGTAGGTGACTGTGCTTTTACTAAAAGTTTTCAAAGCAACATGGTGGTAAGGAGGAAATGTGAAGTTTTTATATCAGGACAAAAGTTTCTAGCGTTTGGTGGAATTTGCAGAGGGAAGCGTGGATTTCCTGGGCTGAGCTCTGAGGAAAGAACACCCTAGAGACACGTGCATGGGGGCCCTGGGGAGAGACCACAGAACCTAAGAACAGAGCCTTCCCCATCCACAGGGAATCTTAGGCCTTCGGGCTGGCGTCTTTCAGGAGACGGGGCCCTGGGCCCCAGAATTCCACATTTGCCAAGCTGGAGTCCTGTAAGCCTCACTGGCAAGTCTGTGAGGACTTCACACGAGCACCCAGACTTCAGAAACAAAGCAGAGTCACAGCGGAGCCTTCTCTCTCGGTCTCCCCTGGTACAGCATGTGCTTCGGCTGCATTCATGTTTGTGTTAGCTGCTCACCCTCTTCTGGTTTTGAATACAATCATAGCTTTATTCTATGTGGCGTCGTAAACCTTGCCTCAGGATAACACCAGCCCTTCTGAAGTGGACAGCTGAGGGGAGGACAAAGGAGGTTTTCAAAGAGCATCAGCGTGACACGGAGAGAGCCGCAGAGGGCTGTCTCAAACAAGAGGGGCAACCGAGAAGGCACCATTGCCGACAGAGGCAAAATTGTGTGGACAATGTAACTCAGCCAACGACGTCCCAGGAAAAAGCAAACGCCAGCAGGTCCACTTGAGGCCAGGACCTGAGGAGTTTTGCAAACAAGAAATTGGACCTTGCCCCAGAACCAGCAGAGATGCTTGTGGGTAAATGATAGGACCCTCTACCTTTGCATATTGAAGTGCCCGGCCCCAAAAGCATGGAGACCCTCTGCAGCGGGCAATGCAGCACAGGTCGTGGACGAGTGCCCAAGAACCACCTGTGAGTTTGTTCAAACACAGATTTCTAAGAGATGCTGATTCTGGGGTGGGGACTGGAATCTAAGTGTTTTAACAACTGCCCACCTGATGCTCTTGCTTTGACAAACACTGCTCTCAGAGCTCCGCCCATTTCTCTGAACCAGACGCTGACATTCCAAACCTCCTTTTGTAAATAGTATTTTAAGTGCTTACTTTGGAGAAATGTCCTGTTTGCTGAAAAGTGCTCCAAACACCAATTTCTCTGACAAAATGCTATTGCAGGGTCCTTTACCCTTAAACTTTTATGGTTACTTTTACCGAGGATCTACCGGGTGCTGCAAGCTTAGAAGGGCTCTCGTGAACTCAATTATCTGTTGACAGATTCATTTCATAGTGCTGGCTGTGAAGTGCCTCACAGTGAGGAGAATATTTCCCAGAGCCCCGAACTTCTTTTGGCTGGTCATAGACCTGCAGGCTCCCAGGGACAGGACCTCATCTGGCCATGGAAATGCAGTTCACCGCCATCACAAAGGGCACCTGCCACCTGGCCCTCTCCACAGGCAGGCTCTGGAGTGTGTGTGTGTGTGTGTGTGTGTGTGTGTTCTTCGAGGTGGCTGCCCATTACAGAGGCAGGGCTGGAGAAGACACTGAGCTGGGAGCCCTGGCACTGAGTCTATTAACAGTGAATTTTGCATCGGATGGAAAAACCTATTTACTGACTGTGTGCTCCGTGGTAGTGTTCTGATCTATCTAGAAGAGGAACATTCGGACATCATATGACCCAGCAGTTTCGCTCCCAGACCACAACAGAAATGAATGTGTACATTCATCGAAACATGGATTCAAGAATCTTCACATCAGCACTCTTTATATAAGTGTACGTAAAAAGGCATATAGTGTGTGGCCCTAACTTCGTAATGAGGAAGCTGAGGCCCAGAGATGTTAAGTAATTTGCTCGGGGCCAATCCGCTAGTGCTATTGCTAGGGTATCCTTTCCATTTGGATGTATAGTGATTCCCATGTGGGTTTGGGGAATACTAGTTAAGTAAAGCCAAAAGGTAAAGGGGGGGGGGGGTGGTGATTAGCAACTATTCTTTGATTGCCAGTCATTTGTCCTTTTTCACTGATGTCCTGTCTCTCTGCCTCCCTCTCCCTACAAATGCAGATTTGTGAGGCCCGGATGCCCGGAGCTGCTACCGCCACCTTGTGGCCAAAAGTGGAAGCATCCGGTACCCTGAGGATCGGGGAGGGGCTGAGAACCTGTGTTTTGATGGCATCACCGAGCCCCTGCACCTAACTCTAGACTTCTTCAGTAAACAGTAAACACCCCTGTGGTCTCAGGCAGTTGAATCGGTATCCCTGTAACATGCAGCTGAACTCATCCTCAAAGATTCAGAAGACAAGAAATACAACAAGCAGGCAGGGGAGAATGTAAAAAGAGATTCCCTTTCTGGGTAGCAAGGTTTCTCAGCAGCAGAACCATTCTTCTGTCACATGCATTCTCGAAAGAGGAAACTGATTCTTGGAGTGGGGCAAGAAAGTCTTAGATATTTCAGTGGCTCGTGGCATTCCAAAGCTACCCGACAAAATCTTATGTCTTATTTTTTAATGTTTCTCATCAGGGAAAACTTAAACCTAATCAACTTTTTCCCAATAGAGACAGCAATAAGAAACACACAGAAAAAGATTGAGAAACGCTGCTCTCAAAAGGTGCAGGAGCAGCTCTAGGACAGAAGAGGAAGGGAGTCCCTGCCTTCCCACAGGCTCTGAATGCCGCCAGCTCTGCCCCGACCCTTGCCCCAGCTTCCGCCGCTGCCGCTGCGTGGCTCCAGCCAGGCCTGCGCTGCCCAGCCCCTCCTGCGGGTTGTAACCCAGATGATAAACAGCGGATGGTGTGGGCCCACAGACTCATCCCGTCACACAGAGGCAGTGAGGCTGCAGGCCCCGCCTTGTCCTTCTGTATAACCTGTGGGCAGAGTAGCACAACGGTGCTGGGGCCACAGCAAGAAAATTAGACTCAGTGCCAGATTATAGATCCAGGCGAGGTGACTTGCTAAAGGCAGGGCTTTCCCCACTCAACCCCTAATCCCCAGCTATATGAGGTGAAACCTCAGGAGACTCTGACTGGCAGAGCAGGGGGCTTGGTTTTCCATGCCGGAGCCTCTTACAATATGGCAGGCAGCACACCATCACCACCGTCATGAAGAAAATGGGAAATTCAGGAAGCTGCACTCGCTACACACCTATTAATCTGACTCTCTGCTTGCTAGAATAGTAGCCCTTGAGCTTAGGCCAAGAGACAGAAACTTCCAGAAGTTTTATCTGTTGGAATGTTCATTTTCTATAAAATCAAACCCTGTTTTCTACAAGACTTCTTAAACCTAGCCGTTCTACACTAGAATGAAGGTGTGTGCAGCTCCAGATTTCTAGTGCCGATGGTGTTTCTCGGCTCCTCCAGGTCAGCACCCTTGTGAGGTCGTCAGTGTCACTCAGCTGCTTTTTGTCATCAAGGCAAGGCAGATCTGAGTTCTTCCGAGGAAAAGCCACTCACCCAGTCCCTCAGAGTGGGATTTTAGGAGATTACTGATGATACAAGTAATTTAACACTAAAATGAGAGCAGAGTTCTAGGTTCACCTCGACCACGGGATTTCTGTACGGCCTCAGATTAAGGTCTGCTCAGATTATGGTCCATCCATCCGCCCCAGCACTACCAAGAACCCCCTGGAGTGTGCTACACAGGCACCCAGCCAGTACCACCTGGGGACCAGGAAATGGAAGAGGACACCAGAAACTAGATCGTGTCACTGCTCCCTTTTCAAAGTGGAACATAGGCTACAAAATCATAATTTGATATATTAGTGTAATTACTAATAGAAGAGAACAGTATTTTTTAAAAGCCGCTCTCATCTGGATAGCTCCTGTATTTTTCCTAGACTAGAGATATTGCTGCTGATGGCATCCCATTACTTCCGTAAGAGAAGCGACACACTGCCCATTCTTTCCAAATGACACCCAGGGGATCTTAGGCCAGTTGGGCAGTGAGAGACAGTGGAAAGAATCTCTCTCACCTGCAGCTTCAGGGGGTACAGAAATCAAGAGATTGTGCAGAGTTGAGTGAGGAGCTAAGCTTAAAAAAAAAACCAGGGCAAGGGGTCTGAATTGGTCACTAAAGCCAGGGGAGGCTGGTCAAAGCAAGTGTCAACGGTGAAGAAAAGAGCCAGGGATCCAGAACCAGAACACCAGGTCCATAAAACGAGCCTCCTGGTGATCTGAGCAGTATCTTGGGGTGGTAGGGGTGGGGGTGCTGCTGTGAGCCATTGTGCTTCCGGGGCTGGGATGCATGGAGTGGTCAGGACGGCCAGCGCCGGCCGATCTGGAAGGCTTCGCTGAGCTACTGGGGGATTTGGACATGGGAAATGCCTTCCCCAGATTCCTTTCTGACCCACGCACATAATTTGTTCAAATTAAGCATTAGGTTGTAGAGACACCAACTCTTATTGTCAGAAAGCAGGAGGCTTTCTTGGCCTACATTATGCTCCCCCAGGAAGAACGTGGCCAGCAAAAGTATCTTCCCCTCCCTCTTAATTTAATCTTTTTATTTTAGACTTTTAGATTCCCAGAAAAGTGGCAAAGATAGAACAGAGTCCTCACATACTCCTCCTCCAGTGTCTCCTGTTGTTACTATCCTAGATCATTGTGGTACATTCATCACAACTAAGGAGCCACCGCTGGTACATTACTATGAATTAAACTGTATACTTCATTGGCTTTCACTAGTTTTTCCCTGGTGTTCTTTTTCTGTCCCAGAATCTCATCCAGGGTACCTCATTACGTTTGGCGGGCATGCCTCTTCTCCTCCTCTGGTGTGTGGCCGTCTCTGACTTTCCTTGTTTAGGATGACCTTGACCATTTTGAGATGGATTGATTGGGCCATTTCACAGCACGCCCCTCAGCCTGGGTGTGTCTGGTGTTCTTCTCAGTTAGACCGCAGAGGTGACAGGCCACTCTCATCCCATCGTTATCAACAGCACATGCTACCATCATGATCAGTCATCATGCTGGTAGCCTCGATTACGTGGTCCAGGTGGTGTTTGCCAGGTTTCCTCACTGTAGTTACTGCTCCCCCTCCCCCCATTTCCCATACTGTAGTCTCTGGAAGCACAATGCTAAGCCCAGTTTGGCTCCTTTCTGACCATTGCTGTTAGAACCCCATTTTCAACTCTGTCTGAAAGAAAAAGTTATCTGGTCGAGGTAGGTCTCAAGCATCACATGAGCGCACACCACATGCCCTGCAGCAACCGCAGACCGCATGCGGGCTGAGCAGGACTCTGCCTTTGGAGGCGCTCCCTGTCCTTGCTCCTGCGCTTTGGGCCTGACCTTCAGGGTTTACCACCCCCACCCCAACTCTGTTGAAAGAGAAACTTCTCCCTCCTGAAGTACAGTAATTTCTTCTCAAGATCTGGCTAAGAAGTGGGAGGGCCTTTGATTAAAGGCTAGGGAAAAATTGAGAATATATTCCAGAAGAATTGAAGATGTAAATGTAAAAATAAAGTATTAGCAGAATATTTAAATAATCTTAGAGAGAGAGGAGACCTTAAACCACACAGGAAACTGGAAACCTAGAAGCTGAAAAAGAAAATATAGAGATACTTGACTATAGGAGAATTAAGAAAATTTGATATTAAAAATACCACATATCAAAGGACACCTTGCGATGGGGAACTGAGGATGACAGCTAAAGGGCATGAGGTTTCTTCAGGGGACGACTAAATGTTTTAAAAATGACTGAACATGGTCACACACCTCTGAATATATGAAATACCACTGAATTGTGGACTGTCAATGGGTAGTATGATGGATATGTTATTTAGCTCGATTATGATCATCATTTCACAATGTATATGGATATCGAAACATTACATTGTACCCCTTATGCAGACACCATTTTTATTTGTCAACAAAACTGGGAAAATAATATCAATAAATACATAGGTACGTTGTGCAGCATGTGAATTAGAACACAACACAGCTGTTGCAAAAAAGAAAAGACAAAGGATAATTAGAGAACATTATTTGGGACACAAATGATCCACTATGCACTAACATCCTTTCTATGCAGAGACCCTACACATTTATAAGAAACAATAAAAAAATTGACAAAAGGTTATGGATAATCAATTCAAAAAGGAAATAAAAACGGGCAATGTACACGGTCCGGCAGAAGTAATGCTTGCCTGAGTGGGTTGGTAGGGTAATAATATGGGTGTAATAATTTAAAGTGTTAACTTGAACATTTCACCTAAAAGTCATATGGTGTGCTTGAGTGTGATATTGTCGTGTGACAGAATCACAGGCTTATGATTTTGTAATAAGAAAGGGGCGTTATTGTGCTGGACCCTGTATATGTGAAAAAAATGCTTGGTCTCACTAAAGATCCATGACACGGCAACAAAAGCAGGAAGATACAATTTTCGCTTCTCCTACTGGCAAACTTTGAAAGACCAGTAAATTAGAAACAGGTGAGGATTCACATTTTATGAGGCCTGAAATTTAAACAATTTGGAAGCCATTTTCAAAAAAAAGAATCCAAAAATATTTTAAATATAAAAGTTGATCCAAATGTGAATACTTATTTAGAATGAAAAAACAAATCACCACAATTATAAATTTTTATGAAACCGATTAACATCACAAATACCACAAAACTTTTTAACTGCCTGACACACTAATTCGATACTATTTTTCATAGCTTTTGGAGGCATAATCTTTAAGAACTTCTTCATTAGACAACAATTTTATAATACTATTTTCTACAGAGAGAATGGAAAGATAATGAAGTCTTTCTTCTAGCATGGCTGATTGAAATTTGTTTTTTTTTTATTATTGATAGTTTAGAAAACTTTCTTTCAGCTTCAAATTCAATCTGATATGTTGGCAGGCATAAAGTATGTGGCTTGTCACCAAACACATCTGCTGTCTGTACAAATGCTACAGATTTTTAGCCTATAAACCCAGAAATTCTTACTCTGTTTTGAGTTAAGTTCCACCAAAAAAAAAAAAAACATTTTTGTGGAGTTTATAACTGTATGTACTGCTTTACCCGGGACAGTCTTAATAGGAGAGAACTTTTGGTTTGGGCTACTCATCAGTGAGAATGGAGTCATTAGCTTATAATTCAGTAACTCTGGTGATGGGAAGAATTGTTTACAGGCAAGCTTCTGGCTTCATACATTCCAAACTTTGTTTCTCCTCTAGATCCCTATACAACTGGTGCCAGGTGTCATAAGACAAGTTCATTGCAGGATGTGACCTCTGGCCCTGAGTCTGAGTATACATGGAAACTATTTCTACATTAGGATGTCTAGCAATAACCCCACTAGGCATAGAAGCCACAGTGAACCTGCTGCATACATCCCACTTAACTGAAATAGATACATCCCAACTCAACTTTCAAAAGTGCCTGCAACCACTCCAAGGCCATCCAACTCAAGGGGAAGTGTGAACAGCAGGGAATTCAGAATGGAAAGGCACAGTGATCTTAACTGGTTGCAGATAAGATAAACTTACTTTTTCAAATATTGCAAAAATAACGAACCTTGTGATTACATTGCTAAGACTTCTCTCCAGGCCTTGGGAGTGGGGCTGGGGGATTGGGAGGGTAGGAATACATGTTCGAGTGTAGGTCATTGAAACATAAGCTTCATCAGCTTCCCAGGCAATCTGCCTCCACAGCACCGCTAGTGAGGGTACAGCGAACCGGGTGCTTTCAAAGTGTCAGCACAAACGTGTGGTGCTATCAAAATAAAATTGCTGGTACCTAAGCATGTATGTGCAGAGATGTTTACTGCAGTATTATCTGTGGAGGCAAAGAGAGTGGAAACGACCTACACTTACATCACTAGGGAAAAGGCTGAACAAATATAATCCATACACACTATATTATGCAGCAATAAAAAATGAATTAGAGCTTCATGCATTGGGAGGTCTATGATAAGTTAATTAAAACGTCACGTGATGAAGTAATATGTACAGTGGGATCACTGTATATGGATGAATGGATACGTGTATATGTTTATACAGGAATAGGAAACGCGGGCTAGGATACGGACCAGAGTACTAAGGGATTTGACCCGGGGTGAGGGCACAGCAGGGACAGATCGAATGAACGTTTTCTTTCCACAACTTCACGTTGTTTACTTTCACACACTACAGTGAGCATTTACTTCTTCTGTAATTTAAAAATTCTAATAAGAAAAAAATTAAATTGAAACATACGAAATGTCTGAGTTAAACATTTACAATACCCCCTACTTCTTTTCCTACTTCTGACACAATAAGGGCTAAGCATTATTATTTGTCAGCCAAGCTCTTGCTTGCCTTTCTCCACTCCCAAATTGATACAATCAGAAGAACATTAAGGAATTCCCTTTACACCGCAAATGACAGTGCATAGCATTAAAAAAACTCGTAACGGGCATCACTTTCTGTTTCTAATTAAACGTATATGCTACACAGTAACAGGGAAAAGACATGGCGGGCACATTCTAGACTTCCCCGCCTTACGGCCATGCTGCCCCTCCCCCCCACCTCACAGACACCCCTCTGTGTCCCACCTCACTTTTATCAGGTGTGACACATTTGTTAACAAGCAAGGTTGAATTCGTGTCACAGAATTTGAGGTGCACTACACAAGTATTTACATTTTAGGAAAAAATTTCAATTTTACTTATTAGAATTTTTATGCTTCAGAATTATGTCTTTTTGCTGTTAACTTTATATATCATATGTATTTTTTAAAAATATTTTATTTATTTACTTTTAGAGAGAGGAGAAGGGAGGGAGAAAAAGAGAGAGAGAAACATCAACATGTGGTTGCCTCTCATGTGCCCCGCACTGGGGACCTGGCCCGCAACCCAGGCATGCGCCCTGACTGGGAATTGAACTGGCAGCCTCTTGGTTCACAGGCCAGTGCTCAATCCACTTAGCCACACCAGCCAGGGCTCTAATGTGTATTTTTAACTGGAGCTGGTATGTTCTCAGAATCTTTATTTTGATGATGATCTTTAAAGTTTTCTTAATATTCTGAGTACGTTCTGAATATAAAATATAACACAGCATATGCTGAATCATCTGGATGACCACTATTTCATCAACTAATGAAATAGATGTCAGTTCCCATGTTTACATTTAAGATCAGGAAACTATCAAACATTTCAACTCTAATTTTTTTTTAATCTTTATTATATTTTTTCCATTACTATTTAGTCCCCTTAGACTCTCCTGTCCCCAGCAATCACCCCACTGCCGTCCATGTTCACAAGTCCTTTTTCCTTTTTGCTCAGTCCCTGCACCCTGACTCCCCTCCCCCCACCAGCTGCCATCTGTTTCCATCTATGAGTCTGTCTCTGTTTTGCTTATTTTGCTTATTTGCTTATTTGCTGTTCAGTTTGTTCATTAGATTCCACAAATGAGTGAAATCATATGGTGTTTGTCTTTCTCTGACTGGCTTATTTCACTTAGCATAATGTTCTCCAGGTCAAAAAGAAGAAAATTCTCGACTTTAACTTTTCTTATGCAGCAGGCTCAACACAGGTAAACGTACACCTAGTCAGGCCCAGCAGGGCCCATCTGCGCGTTTGTGGGGCCTGGGGCGCGAGTGCAGATGCAGGCTCACATTCCATCTGTCCAAATGTTTGGAAGTTATAAATCAAGCTAACAAATACGTGTAAAGCTATGGCTTTGAAATGACTGAAAGTTGGCTAAATATCCAAGACAACTTACTCTCGTATTTTTCATGTCTAGGTGGTCTGTCGATATTTGATATGAGTAATAAAATCAATATATAAACAGTTTATAAAATTTCTTTTTCTTGCCTAACAGCAAAGTAATATTTATATTACTATAATATTATAAGATGTATCACATAAATTGTGTTCCAATGACAGTGTTAAAAGGTAAACCGAGACATCTTAAAATTTTTAAGAGTTTATTTGAGCAAAACTCAATTCCAATTGGGCAGCACCAAACCAAAGTGGTTAGGAGAGTTCCTTCGACAGCAGCTGGGGAGAGACTTTATAGAGAAAAGGTAGGAGTGAAGTAAGGAAATTATTGATTGGTTATAGCTTAAAGCCTAGTGGGCTGTTTGTGATTGGTTGTCCTTAGGTTTCAATTTCGTAAACTTGGAGGTTTTTACAGGTTTAGACTTTGTCTTACATGAGCTGTGGCAGCGTGAGAACCACCTCAGCCTAATGGCCTCCTTGTGTAACTAATTTAGCAACAGTAATGTCCAACTGGACAAACTTTCTTAAGGAATTACAGTTCTTGGATAGTTTTTTATTCATTTCAATTCCCTCTAGTAAGGAAGCAACTGAAATAGCCAGTTAAAGTATTAAAGTAACACTTAGATTAAAAAATGAATCATATATTTTATGTATCATATTAAGACATTGAAATGGGGATGCATAGGATAAATCATTATCACAGAATATGAGTTTACATTTTAATTTCATTCTAAATTATCACTTACAATGCAATTTTTACCATCCCTTAAAGCAGTATCTAGAGTCACACAGCAAACAGTCTTCACTCACGTGTTAGAAACAACAGGCCCCAAATGCAGTCGCTTGTGCTACGCCCGTATCATTAAACTGAAACTTAACGCCTAAGCTTATTTGCAGTTTCAACCTTCCCTTAGGAGGGTAGTCTTAACCTGTCAGCCTGAAATTTCTTGGTCAGCACCAGTGAAGTGATCCGCCTAACAGACCCTTTTTGTCTCCCAAATGGAGGTGACCTTGCTAGAAATAATCCATTCTTTCTTTAGGACTTCCGTATCCCACCCCTCTCTGCCTTTCAAAGCCTCTCCTTTTGTGTAGCTCTTTGGTGCTCCTTTTTGTTCCCTAGATGGGACGCCGCCTGATTCAAGAATCATTGAATAAAGCCAATTTGATCTTTAAATTTAGAGATAAATTTAGCTTTATCTCTAAAGGCACCAGAGGCATACAGGGAGAAACTGAAGTGTCTGGCAACAGGGCGAGAGCTGGGGGGCAGCTTTCCCCCAGACAGAAGGGCTGGCAGAGGCCATTTTTCTTTTTCTTAGCCCATGCCCAACACAGCCAGCAGGCAGGCACCGTATCTGAGATTCCTCCAACCGGGCTCCCACTGTTTGCCTCTCCCTCATGATTCCTAGGGGCCCACCCCAGCCAACTTTCAGGCCCACCAGAGTCTGATCATCCTGACACCTTGATCATGAACTCCCTAGCTTCCAGAATTGTAAGAAATAAAATTCTGTTGTATACAAGACCCGCAGTCTATGGTGTGCTGTTTAGTAGTCCCCTTCCACACTGGATCAAGGTTGGTCTGTGTGATCAACAGTATATGGCAGAAGCAATGATATGGCACTTCCAAACTCAGGTTATAAAAGACACTGTGACAAGCCCTGGCTGGTGTAGCTCAGTGAATTGAGCACGGGCTGGGAACCAAAGGGTCCCGGTTCGGTTCCCAGTCAAGGCACATGCCTGGGTTGCAGGCCAGGTCCCCAGTGGGGGCCATGTGAGAGGCAACCATACATTGCTGTTTCTCTCCCTCTCTTTCTCCCTTCCTTCCCCTCTCTCTAAAAATAATAAATAAATAAAATCTTAAAAAAAAAGACACTGTGACTTCTAGCTTGGTCACTCTCTTTCACTCTTGTGTCACTTGCTCTGGCAATGAGTTGCCATGTCATGAGCAACCCTGTGGAAAGGCCTGTGCAGTGAGGAACTGAAGCCTCCTGCCGTTAGCCATCCTCAGTGAGTTTTGCAAGCAGATCCTTCCATCTAGTTGAGCTTTCAATGGCCATATAGCCCCAGGTGGCTTCTTGACTGCAGCCTCACAAAAGATCCTAAACCAGCTATGCTGCCTAGATTGCAGCCCCTCAGAGACTGTAAGACAATACATAGTCATTATTTTAAACCAACAATTTTTGGGGTAATTTATTATAAGCAATAGATGGCCGATATAGTAATTGTCTCAAATTTCTACACCCTAGATTTTAAAGGCTGTCCAGCCTAATGCATTTCCCATCAATGATTTTATCACAGAATGGCAAAAGAGGATTAGGGTGGCTTCCACTGGAAAACAGAGACTATTCTCAACTCTACCTTGATATTGAAGGTCAATAATAATCATAACGGCTTCAGGATGAAATAATTCACACATTGCTACCTTGAATTTCCTTATCATTTAATAGAGCCACAGGGCTATAACATGCATTTCTTTTATACTGGACCCTATTTTACCCTGTTTACCCTATTTATTCTATTTTACCCTAGTAGATATATAGGAGCTACGAGCTAGTGACCAAGTACCAAGATACCGGGGACAACACAGACCTTTCATAGTTGCTGCCATCACCACCATCTACCCCCAGAACTCTTTTCATTTTGTAAAACTGAAAGTCTATAGCCATTAAATACTTCTCCATTCTCCCCTGCCCCCCAGCCCCTGGCAACCATCAATCTGCTTTCTGTCTCTATTATTTTGACTACTCTAAGACCTTCCTATGAATGGAATCACACAGTAAATGGAGTTCCTGGACCCAATTCCGATGTGGGGGTGGGTTTCCCATACCAACAAGCTATTCTCAGATGCTAGCAGGGTAACAAAGAATTCAACTCAATTCTGACACCATCTACTCAGAGATAGCATCAGATTCCACATGCTAAGAAACACACACACTTCAGATGCAAGACACAGCCCAGGTTACCGGTGCTTCTGACAGAGTGGCTACATATTGGAGGTTCCAATGACCCTTACTTGGGTTTGATTCATTTGCTAGAATGGCTCAGGACTCAAGAAAATCTGCTAATTCACTAGATTACTGATTTACTACAAAGACTATTAAAGGATACAAATAAGGAGCCAGATGGAGAGCCACATAGGGTGAGGCCCTGAACAAAGGAGCTTCTGTCCTCATGGAGCTTGGGGCCCATCACCGTAGCACATGGAAGCCTTCTGGCTCCCCAACTTGGAAGCTCTCCCAATACCCTCTTGGGTCTTTATGGAGGCTTCACTGCATGAGCACAACTGCTTAAATCACTGGCTGTTGGCGACTGAATTCAATCTCCAGCTCCTTCCCATCCCAGGAGGTCGGGGTGGGACTGAATGTCCCCACCCTATAATCACTTGGCTGGCTCCACTAGCCACCACCCTTCATCCTTTGGTGCTTTCCGAAAGCCACCTCATTCACAAAACAAAAGACAACTTTATCACTCTCAAGCCTTGGGAAATCCCAAGAATTTCCTGAGCTGCGAGGCAAGAATTGTGGTGAAGACCGATATAAATGAAAAATGCACATTTCTTATAATCCACTGTATCACACACAGTATTTGTCTTTTTGTGATTAGCTTATGTCACTTAGCATAATGTCCTCAAGGTTCATGCATGCTATAGTATATATCAGAATGTCCTTTTTTAAGGCTGAATAATATTTAATTACATATACATATGCCATATTTTGTTTATCCATTCATCTGTCAACAAACACTTGGTTTACTTCCACTTCCTGGGTATTATGAATAGTGCTGCTATGAACCTGGGTGTACAAACGCATACCTCTTCAAGGCCCTGCTTCCAGTTCTTTTGAGTGTATGTAACCAAATACAGGTCTGGCTGCTTGCCGCTGTGAAAGCCAATACTTGAGAGGCAGGCGCTGAAGTCTATTTTCTGGTGCTGGCCACCTGCAAGATGAGGGACTCATGTCACAAAGCCCATTTCCTGGGAAGACTGGGGGACTCATTTCTCAAAGCCTGTCTCCATCTCTCAGTGGATGCAGAGGTTTTTATGAGGAGGGAGAGGGGAAGCAAAACAAAGAGATCAAGGGAAGGGGTTGCAAAGTGCTCTGGACTGCATCATCCCAGTTTAGTCATCCCAGCTTCACGTCATCCCAGCTTCACGTCATCCCAGCTTCATGTCATCCCGGTTCTGTGGACGAAGGTCAGCAAATCTCCTGAAGCTAGAATGCCTGAAGTTCAGAGTCTGTATCTTCTGGAGTTAGTTCCTAGGATTCTTTTACAAACATGCTGTTCATCTACAAGCTGCATGTTAGTCAGAGTCAGCACTTACAGACACAACGGCAACAGAATGGCGGGGTGGGTCACAACTCCCTGTTACAATTTTCCACTGTTACATATATACCCAGAAGTGGAATTGCTGGATCATATGATAATTCTATTTTTAATTTTTGGAGTAACCACCATGCTGTTTTCCACAGCACCTATACCATTTTACATTCCTACCAAGAGTGCACAAGAGTTCCATTTTCTCCACATCCTCACCAACACTTATTTTATTTTGGTTTTTTTTTAAATAGTAGCTATCTAATGGGTGTAAGGTAGTAAGTCGTTTATTTTTATTTTCCTTTTATAGATGACAGAACTGAAGCACCAAAAAGTTAAACAAGGGCTCACAATCATTAAATGCCAGAGCTGGGATTTGAACTCAAGTAAACTGACTATTAACCAATATGTTAAAATTCTTGTGAGGCAGAAGTCCAAAATCTCTCAGGAAGAAGATAGAGGGGGTCAAGGGCTAACTCCTACCAAGTAAAGGGCAAAATGATTAGCAGCAGTTTATCTTTCTCCTGATAATGTTCTCCCAACTGTGGGAGGCTGAACTTGCCAGGAAATTGCAAATGTTGTTCTGGGGGCAGAACTCTTTTTTTCCCTTTCTCCTTAAATAAATTTTGTTCAGAATGGCCATTAGGGACTTAGTTTGGTGCTTTCTTAACGCCCTAGTATCTGTACTGTCCAGTCAGGCAATCTAAAACCAAATGTTCTCCTAAGGTTCTATCAGGTATATACATATCCAGTCATCTTTCTAGTCACTCTGGGAATCAAAACACCTTCCGCTGAAAAGGGATCCAGGACAAGTACCCCAACACTCATGTGTTACACTTTATATCTAGATTAGTCAGCAAGAGCTGGTCTCAGAGGAATTCCTTCCTTCAGAGCAGAGGTGACATGTGAGATTTAAGAACCTGAGCCTCAGTATGTGGCAGGCCTTTAGTCTTTTGAAACTCTGCTGGCTACTTGACATAGAGTAAGTAACTCAAGGTTTCTTAGCCTCATACAAATCAGGGATGACAAACCGGGAGGTGAGGCAGAGGGGGCACCTAGCACACAGAAGGCACTCAATAAATGCTGTGGTGTCATTGCTTTAGTCGGGGAACCATGGACAACAATATAGTACATCCTAAACATTTACTATTGAGAAACTAAAGATGCGTTAACAGATTAACGACCACAGAACATGCAACACACATCAACATAATGTTAGCTTTTAGTGGAAATGTACAGATCTAGTGTGCTGGAATCAGTATCAGGTGAGATTCCACCAGGAGAGACTTACGGTCCTGAGATGTGGCACACCCATTTCTTAAGCACAGGTTATTAAACAGTTCTAAAAACTTCTCCATGTTTAGCCCTTTTCTTATGCGCATAATTATGCAAACTATAGAAAAGAAAAATATTCCTGGGATTTGTGCGTGTGGACCTACAACCTGAGGGAGGTGTTATAGTTTGAAAGCGAGTCCACCCTGTAAAGATGCGCTCTCCGAGTTCCGGCAGCAGCTGCGACTCAGTCCCAGTCTGAGTACCCACGCCTGGACCAGCTGGTTCTCTGAACCAGCCTGGTGGTGGCTTCTCTCCAGCCAGTGTCCTCGAAGAAAGGGCCACTAGAAGGTGCTAGGGACCCAGTCGATCTCCGCCCCGCCCCTACCTTGCTGCGCCAGCAGAAACGTCATTGCGCCCCGCCCACTCGGACACCGCCCCCAAAGTGCAGCCTGCATCTCCCATGAGCCTCTTTGGCTGTCACTCTTCGGAAGGAAATTGGCCTCGGCGCTGAGGCGGCAGTAAAATACGAAT
The DNA here is from genome assembly GCA_004026765.1 of Micronycteris hirsuta. Lineage (NCBI taxonomy): Eukaryota > Metazoa > Chordata > Mammalia > Chiroptera > Phyllostomidae > Micronycteris > Micronycteris hirsuta. Next base: position 77,748 of record PVJI01006142.1, read on the forward strand.
CGTCTTGGGCAGCGGCTGTTTGATTCGGGTGGGAGGCGGGACTTCCGCTCCCTCGGGTTACATCACCAGAAGGCGGAAGTGCCGCGGGGGCGGGAAGGTTGTAGAGCCGCACATTGGGCGAGGTTTGCCGGTCTTTAAGTGGTCGCGCCCCCTTGGAGAGCGCGATCTGACGGTGAGGCACTCCCGGTCACGCACGCGTACACCCGGTAAGTAGAGCCGCTTGGCGGCGCCGGGGGACGGAGGTGTGTGGCTCCAGTGCTGACCTGCTGCCGTTGTCTCTGTTGCCACTGGGCATTGGCCTCTCCGCTTTCCTCGCTTCCCAAAGTTTCTCACAGTTCCTTTCCTCTCGGCCGCAGCCCCCGCCCCGCCTGCCATCCACGCCCGCCTGCGGGGACCCTTCTGGGGTGCAGGTCCAGCCCTTTCACGTTTCTAGCTGACGTTGACCTTCACGCAGTGCGCCCTCATAACCGGGCTTCGCTAGCCCCGTGCTTCAGGTGCAGAAGATGCCTGACCATAGTTTGTTCAAAACCAACCTCAGTTTGCTAGTCCCCGTGCTTTCCCCAGCTCCCCTGAAGGCCTCCCTCATCACGCCAGGAGAACCAGCTCCTCTCTGCTTTCAGAGCTGTGTTTACGCCTTTTAAAGAGCGCGTTTGTTAAACTCTTTCAGTGTGGTTGCTTGAATGAGACTGTCTTTTCCCACCTATTATATATTGCCAGAGGGCAGGACTAGGGTGTTACTTATTTGGGATCTCCCCTCGTTTCCTTTTTAGCTTTCAGTGCACAGTTGTTGCTGGGTAGGCTTCTTTTTCCATTTTTTAAAAACTAGTTGTTATTCTATTACGGTTGTCCCAGTTTTTCCTCCTTTACCCTCCTCTGCCCAGCTCACCCCCACTCCCACAGTCAATCCCTACACCGTTGTCCATGCCTGTGGGTCATTCATACATGTTCTTTGTCTAGTCCTGTCCCCTCCTATGCACCTTTATCCCCTTCCCTCCCCTCCCGCTGGTCGCTGTCAGTTTGTTCCATGTTTCCATGACTGTGGTTCTATTTGTCTTGCTAGTTTATTTTGTTCATTAGATTCCTCTTATAGGTGAGATCATATGGTGTTTGTCTTGCACCGCCTGGCTTACTTCATTTAGCATCATGCTCTCCAGTTCCATCCATGCTGTCAGGAAGGGTGTTCTATTGTGTAAATGTACCATAGTTTTTTGATCCATTCATTTGCTGATGGGGACTTAGGCTGTTTCCAGCACGTGGTTATTGTAAATTACACTGCTGTGAACATTGGGGTGCACAGGTTCTTTTAGATTGGTATTTCATGGTTCTTAGGGTATAATCCCAGCAGTGGAATTGCTGGGTCAAAAGGCAGTTCCTTTTTTTAGTTTTTTGAGGAAATTCCATACTGTTTTCCACAGTGACTGCACCAGTCTGCATTCCCACCAACAGTGTACTAGGGTTTCCTTTTCTCTACAACCTTGCCGGCACTTTTTTGTTGATTTATTAATGATGGCCATTCTGACCGATGTGAGGTGATATCTCATTGTGGTTTTAATTTGCATCTCTCTGATGGCTGGTGATGCTGAGCATCTTTTCATATGTCTCTGGGCCATCTGTACGTCCTCCTTGGAGAAGTGTCTGTTCAGGCCCTTGGCCCATTTTTTAATTGGATTGCTTATCTTCCTGGTGTTGAGTCAGAGGAGTTCTTTATGTACTGGGTACATTTTTTAAGTGAATCAAACAGCACCATAGATGAATGATTTTTCTTCCTAACACTGTGATTGTATTGATGCTATCAACTGACACATGTGGTAATATTTGGTAAACAGCCTATATTACATTAACGATGGTAATGCTAAATGGTGCATCAACATCTGCAAGAATAAACATTTACCCTTCATGTTCTAATTAAATACTTGAGGAGCTTGCAGAGTTCGTTTGTGATTTAAGTCTGTGTTCTCTTCAGAAGTATGTTTCTGAAGAGATGAAGAAAGTGCAAATGTTTCATAGTAGGAAGGCTCGCTGTTCCTGACAATTTTTAATTTGTTATTAAAGTATGGTGCATTTTTTCATGGACGTACACATTTTTACAGGTGATTGTAAAGTGCTGAGCAATTGCCACTGAACGGTTAAAACAGAACGGAAGATGGCAGCAAACTCTTCAGGACAAGGTAATAGCATGCTGGAATTGATTGTATTAGTAGGAACTTTTCCCTCATATAGTATTTTAATAGAAGATTTGACATCAGGCAGTTACTGTAGCCAGAATAAAAAGTGAACAGCGAAGTAAAACCCCATATTTGAAGTAAGTCCAACGTCGTATCAGATATATAACATCCTTAATAGCTATCAGTCCTGTATTTTAATATGTTAAGATATTCACATCATAATCCTTAAGTCCTCCTCTAAAATCTGTTTTCTCTTGCTGTTTTACTTGAAATCAGAACACTTTTAAAGAAGTTACAATGTCACTAAGCTGTATCCATACCTGTGTTTTCATTTGCTTTAGAAACTCCCATACACATTTCACTGGTGCTGTGCTAGCTCTCTAAAGCAAACCCAGTTAGACACAGCCAAAAGACGTTTTTACTTAAAAGTAAGTTTTAAAAGGTAAAATTTAATTTCTATAAAGTATTAAATTCTACTTTGTAAGTAGTTTCCTACCTGAAAACTTGACGCAAACTCCTATTTAATTCACCATATTTTTTTTATTACTCATCTCTATTCTGATCTTTTCTGATTTAAAAAAAAAATCTTAAGTTTTTTCTTATCTTAACCTCCATATACATGGACCATAAAGTGTGCACTCGTTTGTGTCCGGCCTCTTGCACTCCCTCCACTGTCTGTGACATTTACCCACGTGGTGCCACGTGCACCATCGTGCCTTTCTTTCTCATGGGGAGTTCTGTTCTATGAGTTGACCACAATTCATTTATTCATTCTCCTGTGGGGAGGCTTTGGGGTTGTCTCAGTTTGGGCCATTATGAATAAAGCTGCTTTGAATATTTGCTGTAAGGCCTTTCGTAGCCATTTGGATAAATACCCGGGGCTGGGGCAGCTCAGTGTATGGCAAAACCTTATGAAAAACTGGCAAACCTTTTCCCAGAGTGGTTGTACCGTTTACATTCCCTCCAGCAAACTGTGGGGATTCTGGCTGCCCCACACACAGCAGGGGCTGTCCTTTTTCTGGAGCCGGGTTCGGGCTGTGAAGTGACATCTCAGGGTGGTATGGACTTGCATTTTCCCTGATGGCAGACGTTCAGCATCTTTTAACGTACTCATTGGCTGTTGTAAATCTCTTGTGTTGTGAAGTGTTTGTTCATGTCTTTTGCTTATTTTTTAAAAACTGGGCTGTTTCTTTTTATGTTAAAGGTTTTTTAGAGTCTGGGTACAGGTTCTTTGTCACTGCTAATTGCATTGTCTGGTTCACCTTGGAGCTGGTTTCTATTGACTGAACTTTTATTTAAAAATTTGGGTCACTTTGCCTTTTTTCTTACTGTCTTCAGTGATTTGTTATTGGATACGGGATGTTCTAATACATTGTAGTGACTGGATTTCGCTGTGTTCCCCTGAAAGGTGATTTCTCTTCCAGCACTTGGCTTGGCTCAACTCAGCTCATACGACTCTTGCCTCCCCCATGGTGGGCAACAGCTGAATCTGCCCGTTCTTGTCAGCTTCCAGCTGCTGTTCATTACTGGGCTCCCTGTTCTGTTCTCTCAAGTCACAGGTCGACATTCCCCTATGGTCTTTGACCTCTTTTTTTCCAAATTATAAGGACTCAGATTAAAAATAATTTAAACAAAAATGAAAACTTAGAGAAGTCTATTTCGAAAACAAAATATGCTGCTAAAAATCACAATGCAGTCCAAATGAAAATAAAATTTTAAATTATCTTTTCGTTCTAACACAAATGACGTTTACGATTTGCTAGTTACTCTTTTTTTTTTAGCAGTTGCAATAAAATGCAGTCATCTTCAGCGTTGTCTTTGCTCCCCAGTCAGATCCACTGTGAAACAGTCAAAGCCACTTTGGCTTTGTTACTGCTCTTTGTCAGTTTGTTGGTGTCACGGAGCAGCTGCAATTAGCCGCCAGCAGAGGGAGTCAGGATCACGTTCTAGAGACTCCCATAATCTCAATGAAAATTTTACATTTTTATTTGCATGTATGCCATTTTACTCTCTATATTAGAGTATCTCTGTACAGTTTATGTATACAGGGACTACTTATTTTGGAGATTGAATGTCACCTGCCATAATTATCTTACAGTGATAACTGAAAGAACAATGACTAAGAAAAAATCTTGATTCATGAATTGTATTAATGTCTGTGGCGCAGAGGACAGGATCCCATTGTGTTCACTAGGCCCTCTTTCCAATCTAGTCTACTGTTATGCCGCAGTAGTCATCGGGACTGCTGAATTTCATAAGCTCTTGGCAGACAGTTACTGAACTCTCATATTCTTAGTGTCCGTCGTAGCACAGAAATTTATTACTTAATTGAAGTAACATTTTGAGAATTTCAGTATGTTAAGGTAGATGGTCAAACTGGAATTTGTCCCATGTATCATTCCTATGTTAAGAGTCTTTCATTATCGGTGACTTCAAAGTCCTGTGGTCACGTGGTGGCAGCTGGATTGGTCCGACCCAATTTCAGATACTCAGAGAAACCTGGTGAAATTATGAGTAAAGCACGTGATTCTTCTCTGATTATTTTCTAATTATCTCAAAATGCTTGTAGAAAAACTATAAACCCTGCAGATCAAGTGGTGGGAACGTAGATCTGGGGCCACTCTGGATGCTCTCAGTTGCGATTTCAGGGTGCTACGTAGGAAGCGGGTGGCAGAGCTCCTGGGAGGTTGTCTGGCTTGACCTCAGACCCAAGCAGAAGTCTTACCTTAACCACCTGTGGTCCCAAAGGAGAGCAGATTTACCCCTCAGGCTTGTACTAAGGTATGCTGCCTCTGAATTAAGACTTTGTCCCAGTGATGCATAACTTGCTTTTCTGGAACTTCTTAGCTTAGCTACAGTTCCCTGTATCCACCTGTTCCTCCTGCACCTAAACAAAAAAGTACACAGCTATACTTTGTAAACAGACATATACTTATTAGGGGAAACAAAACACCTAAATGTTTACTTAATTATTAACATAGTAACTATTGTTTTCACCCTTTTTACAACTGTCTTTTTATGTACTTTAACCTTTTTGTATCTTATAATTTATAGCTTACAGAGTCAATCTGTTCCATTTAGCTGTAATTATTATTCTCTTTAATGTTCCATTTCTGACAGCCTGGCTAATCTCAGACTGGCTTCTTTGATCTGTGAGTGCTGTCCTGGGCCTTTAAAAAAAATCTTGCTTTCTGATAAGATATTCCAGGCCCATCTTGATTATTGTCCTGCCCTAAGATATGGAACGAGTACTCTCTGAGCACCCTGGCTCCTTTTACTGGAGGATAGTATAAAACATTTTCTTTTTGTTTAATTCTTACCCAAGGACATGCTTATTGATTTTAGAGAGAGGGGAAAGGAGGGAGGGAGAGAGAGAAGGGAAGAAACATAGATGAGAGAGGGAAACATTGATCGGTTGCCTCTTGCACGTGCCCCAACTGGGGACCAAATCCTCACCCTCGGTATGTGCCCTGACTTGGAATCGAACCCATGACCCTTTGGTTTACAGACAATGCTCCAACCAACTGAGCCATACCAGCCAGGACTATTTTCTTGTGAACAAATTAATCTTGAGGGAGTATATATTACAGTAAACAGCACTTCAGTCCTTTCCAATGTGGTGACTTTATTTTGCTCATCATATAATTTAGACATTCTCAGATTTTTAAACTTGCTTTTCAAGAATTTTTTTATATTTATATTATCTGTAAATCTCTAAAAGATGTAATTACATAATTCTCTTCTAAAAATGCATAAGCCTCTTCTGAAAAAAAGGAAAACAGTCTTTTCCTATAGTTGAAAATGTAGCTAGTGGTGTGACTTGCCTTAAATATTTGCATCATATATACAAAGGGGAGAGTGCCGGCTTCCCTTGTGAAACATTCTCCACTTTACAAAGGATTCACTTTGGGATTCCTTTAAATAATACATTCCTGTATATACCTATCCTTCTGTAATAATCTTTCCTTAATTTGTATTACATCTCTTTTAGGGAGCTTTCTATGGTATAAAATCAGTAATACCCATATTCTAAAGTTCCCACCTAATATATTATCAGACCATTTATAGTAACTCATGTGTTTACTGGGGTAACAGGCCAACCACTAGGTAGTAAGTAGACTGACAATAACGTAGCTTCCTTACTGGACTAAGAGTGCTGGCAGTCAGAGAAACTATTAATTTAGAAATCATATGTTAATTTAAAGCCTACAGTCACTACCTTTCACACTTCATTTTCACGGTAGCAGGGAGTTCACTACAGCTACCTGTGCTCTGATTGTCACACCTGCATGAATTTTTTAAGGAGGCTGTTCCTTCTTAACCACGCCCAGAAGGACATGTGATTTGAATTTTAAAAAAGTTGCTGAACTACATACAGTTGTTTTTGTAGGCAGAAAACAGTCAGATATAGGAAATTTAATAAATTTAACTTTAATACATAAAAGTTCTCTGACACTGGTTATTATGTTTACATAATATTCCTAATTGTATAAAGATGAGTTGGTATTTATGGTTTGTGATGGTCCCCCTTATTAGAGGTCTAGATTTGTAAGAAATTATTTCACCATTGAAACTTTTTTTTATTGCCTTCATTTGTATAGCACCTGATTTTTAAACCCTTGTGACAGATTGCCTTGATGAAATGAAGGGAATTGTCCATCAGTTCGTTGCTTTGGTGTTAGTTGAAGTAAAGGCCTAAAGCTGTGGTTTGTAAAATACAGTAGCCCCCCTTATTTGTGTGGGACACGTTCCAAGACCCCCGGGTGCCTGAAACTTCCGATAGTACTGAGTCCTATGTATATGGCATGTTTTTCCTATACATAATACCTGTGATGGTTTACCTTACAAATTAGGCACAGTACGAAATTAACATGGGAACTGATCATAGAACAGCTGTCACAATACACGGTAGCAGCAGCTGTGTGGATGTGCTCTCTCTCTGAGTATCTCATTGCACGTGCAGCATGATGCCCTGGACAAGGAATGATTCTTATCCTGGGCAGGATGGAGTGGGAGGGATGGCAGGAGACTTAGCTAAAAATGTTGCAAATCTCAGTGTCTATGTTTCGTTTGTACTCTCTCAGTGTTTACACGTTGGCATTTAATTCAGATTTTTAAAACATTTTGAATACTGCTTCTAGGACAAAGCTTTGCAGCTTCTTCACTAGATCTTTGGTAAGTTTGGAGCTCAGAACCAAGCCCAGTGTTAAGTGTTGGTGAAGCACACGTCCTTCTGTACCCTGTCAGTTATGGTCCATTTCTTTCTCAGAATTGCTTTTCAGTCAGTTGCCATTCTTTGACTTGTTCTTTGAGAGATTGTGTCATTTTGAATGAAAGCAGTTGAGAAAAAGAAATATCGTTTTGATCTGAGAATGTCTAATGCTTTTTCCCTCCTTGAAAGAGGCTCTCACAGAGGCCTAAATCCGAGAACTAAGACAGTCTCCGGCTGCCAGAAAGGGACCACGCAGGGCGGGGCGTGGGCCTCAGAGATTTTGTTAAAAACAAATGCTGTTACCCACCCCTTGGTGGTTAAGATGATTTGGAACTGAGTCTTTTAAGCCCAAGCCTCAGTCGTTGTTACACTTTGCACATATCCATGTGCTATGCTGTCAAAGTTCCAGGAAACGGGCAGTAGGACACAGTAACCTTCTGAAGAAACTGCTTACCAGTGAGTCCATTGTCAGTTCGAGAAGAGTATTTTGCTCTCTGGGTTTCTAGATGGCCTAGGATTATAAAATAGCTCTGAAATGTTTTTTTATTTCTCTCTCCTCTCCCAACCCTTCTTTCTTTTTCAGGTTTTCAAAACAAAAATCGAGTTGCAATCTTGGCCGAACTGGACAAAGAGAAAAGAAAACTACTAATGCAGAACCAATCTTCAACAAATCATCCTGGAGCGAGGTATTAAAGAATAACGTGGTTTTTATGTTCAGTGATACAAAAATGTCTTGGAGAAAATCATTTAAGTTGGTTGGCAATGGTTTGTTTCTTTATCATTGGAATTTACGTTGTTTGGTTTCCTAGTTAGATTTGAAAAAAATTAGACAATTGATTTGATTAAATTTTAAACATTTTCATTCTAATTAGGATGTTTTACTTTCCCTACAGCCTACTTTTAAAAAAAGGGTTTTGTATGATTTTTATTTATTACTGAAATTACTCCACTGTCATTACTCCTCAGATTCACTATCCCACCCACCCACCACCTTATACTCACCTCTCCTTCCTCACTTACTTCCTCCCCAGCCCACTGCAGTCTGACAACCAGGTGTCCCCTCCCCCACCTAGAATAGGCTTGATCCTCATCCACTTGCAACGTCCTTGTGGCTAAAGCTGGTAGACCAAAGTCCTTTTCCTGTTAGAGACCTCACGGTCATTTGTCAGCACTGACCACTCTCTCCTTCTTAAAGCACTCTTTTCCTGGCTTCCACTCACTGTTATTCCACTACCTTGCCTTCTTTAGCAAACATTTCTCCACTGCCCTTCTCTTGCATGTTGATGTTCTTCAGAGTTCTGTTCTAGACCCAGTTTCCCAGTCTGCATCTTTCCCTGGAGAGTTGTATTCACTCTCACAGCCTGTTAGTTACGTGTAGATAACTTTTACACATTCGTGCCTTTAACCTGCTTCTCTCCCCCCAGCACCAGGCTGCCTCCTGGACATACTTCTGCCTCCTGCCCACTTCGATGGGCTACAGGCATTTCAAGCCCTGTATTCCCCAAACTGAACTCATCTTCCCTTCCCTCTCTTTAACTAGTTACTTAATATTCTTTGGTTTCTTGTCTCAGCAAGTGGTACAGATCTACTAGTTATCAAAGTCAGAAATGTGAACTTGAATTGTTTATCGTTCCCTTTCACTTCCATCTCCAAGTACTTAACCCTTCTCTTACGTTTACACTTTGAAACGTGTCTCAGATCCATCCATTTCTCTTCATTGCCCTGGTCCTGGCACTGTCATCTCTGTCCTCAGTCACTACACCTGCTTCCTCACCGAACTTCCCTGTGGTCTCTCAGAAAACCAACAGGGTGGCCTTAAAGGTCAGGACACGTGTTAAGTGGGAAGGTGAAGATGGGGTGGTTCAGAGCAGCCCGCTGCAGCGGCACAGCCATGTCAGCAGTGAGCAGCGTCCTCCCGTCTTTCCTCTCTGCCTTCTGCATGGGTCAGCAGCTCCCTAATGGTCACAATACGACCGCATGCCCTAGGCCTCCCCTCCACACTGAGCCACCTACAGAGGCAAAGGCCAGGAGGTTCCTAGCCTATGTTCATTTTTTAAAAGTTAGGCCTCCCAACAGACTACCCATCAGACCTAGTTGCTGAGAATCAGGTACCTTTTTCTTGCCTAAGCCAGAAACCAGCAAGGATAGTGGCATTTCTTACACTGAAGTTCACCCCCGAGGGAGGAGCCGGGCCGGCCCCGAAGCATGGGACCGTTGAAGACTGAACTAAGTTTGGGTTTTCCATTAGCGAGGAAGAAGAGAGACACACAGATGTTGAAGAGGAGACCGGCCCTGTCCGCCATCGCCATGTCTTTCCAAACTGTCCTGTGGTGTTTCTGGCCTGCCACTCCTCTGCTTGTAACGTTCCTCAGAGCCGCCTTTCCTGCTAGGATAAGGTCTCCATATCTTAACTTGCTTCATATCCTGGCACCTGCCTTCCTCCCCAGCCTCATTTTTTGCCAAACCACTTCACCCCTCCCCAGCCCTGACCTCCAGTCCTATTGACCTCGTGTCCTTCAGACACGTCAAGTTCCTCTGCCCTGGGTCTTTTTGCGTGCTGTACCTTCCGCTGGAAACGTTCAGCTCTTCAGTTTTCATCATAAATGTAGCTTTACGATAGACTGGAGTACCTCAAGTCTGTTTGAAAGCGGGGGACCGTAATCATCAATAAAAAGGAGATACCTTGAAGCCCCAGTAAATAACACAGGCTTTCTTCGTGTACGTTAATGTAGACCGTGGGAGAAGGCAAAATGTATTCTGGAAAGTCTTTTTTTACCCCTATATATTATATAATGAAAAATGTGAATCAGAATTAAGGAAGCGTGTACCTTCAACAGCCAAGTAACTAAGATCCCCATTTCAGCATTGCACTTTCGAGGCCTGCCCTGAACAAGGACTTCCGGGACCATGCTGAGCAGCAGCATATTGCAGCCCAGCAGAAGGCAGCTTTGCAGGTGAGCAAAGTGTGACTGACGTTCTTGTCTCATTGGAGATTCTTGTCTCATTGGAAGCCAGCACAGTTCCCATTTTGTATTTATTTCAGTGGAGCAATATCAATAAAAATGTTCCACACGTAATTGCAGGGGTTTGCTGATGTTCAGTTGTACCCAGAGGATTTGAAGGACCAATATAGCAGTAATGAAAATATCTTTTATGGTGTTGACACGGTCATGATTGATTCTGTGCAGTACCTGGCAAGGGATTGCTTGTGCTTAGGAGTTTAGCATATTTGGATCGACAGAATGGTCTTAAAAGTTGAACTGGCTGGTTTAACAGTGTGAGTGTGTCTGTTTAGTTAGTTAGGTGTTTGCAGATTTGTCACACCATTCTAGCCTCTAATAGTCTTGCTGTTTACTGTTGTGTGGATTCTCTCATGGCCTGCACGGCTGCTGTGCAGGGAATGTTTAAAGACTAACTCCGTAGGAATGTAATAATCCATCAGTTTAAAAAACATATTTTCTTCATGATAAAAACACTTTTAGTATGGCACTCATCATGGATAATTTAAGATTCCCAGAGACATTATTATCTGTGCTTTTAAACCTTAGGACCTCAGAATTAGAAGAGATACTAAAGATCAGCTCATCTTTGCCAACCTTAAAAACAGTCCCCCTCTCTTTAGTGACAGAGGAAGTTGCTGGTGGTTTCCTATTATTTCCATTCCAACATTCAGCTGCCTTTTTCTTCTTCTCCTTCCACCTGCTGCCCTTCTTTCTCAAGCTCCTGATTTGTTGATCAAAAGCAGAGTACTTTGGGACCATTCTTGCTAGTTTGCCCCACTTCAAGGATCAAAGTACGTAATTTGTGTTTTTGACTGGAAAGAATCACTGGGGAGAAAGTGCACCAGGAGTACCTGGTGCAACTTGTTAATATGAATTCTTTATTATTGTCCATCTCCTGTGTATTTAAACAAAATTAGCACAAGAACTGATTTAAAACTAAGTTTGGTCTCAAGTACTCAGAAAGGGTAATTTTAATGCCTTCGTTGAAGAATTATGAATCTTAATAGCTTAATTGCTGTTTTTTTTTTTAAAACTCTTTCCCAGCACGCACACGCACATTCGTCTGGATACTTCATAACTCAAGACTCCGCATTTGGGAATCTTATTCTTCCTGTTTTACCTCGCCTGGACCCAGAATGAAGAAGTTACTTGTAATGAAACTGACTTTGTAACATCAAATGCCAAAGCTACTATTGTTCAGTGCTATACAAGCTGTGACTTTCAGAATTTTGGTGAACGTATATATATTGCTCCTTTAAAAGAAAGGTATGTGCAAATGAAAGAAAAAAAGGGGTAACCAGGATGGTGAGAGCTTTGGAAGCTGTATTTGAAAACTG
>PVJI01006143.1:0-89531 GCA_004026765.1 Micronycteris hirsuta
GGGGTGTGGGGGCGGTGAGAGGAATTATCATTTTTCTTTCCACAGAACCTGCCAGCCTCCCGCCCCCTCCTATATTTGGGCCCCATGGGGATGGCATCCAATTATAGATGGACCTTCCAAGTCCAGCGTCTGCCTTCACATCCCGGACCAGCTCTCGAGGTTTTCAAAGGAGTGAGCTAACATCTATTAATGTTTTCCACGTGCTGGGCTGTGTGCTGGGTGCTTTACAAACAGGTTTACGGGGTTACTAGGAGAATAAAATGGAACATGGGGCTAATGCATTTCCTGAAATCAAAAATTCCATCCACTGTAGCTTTGCCCCTTCTATTTAGTAACAATGTGGTTGAATGTATCAGTCGACCGCTTCCTGGCCACTCCAAAGGTGGTCCACCAGCTTGCAGCATCCGCTGTGACCTGGGAACTTGGTAGAAATGCAGCGTCTTGGCCCCACCCCAGACCCACTGAATTAGAATCTGCGGTTTAACAAGATCCCCAGGGGATGTATGTGCATTGCAAAACCTGTCTTAGTTTTGGAATCATTAAAATATGAGGGGAAAAGCATGTTTTAGAATCAAGGACACAGAGAAATTTCCATATCAGGTTAGGGTATCAATGCTCAGAGAAGCAAAGTTACTTGTCCAAGATCACACAGCTTATAGATGACAGACCCAGCATCACAACCCAGCCTCGTGACCTTCCCACGGCACTGCACCGTCCTCCAGCCCTCAGATGGAGAATGTCATTGTCGCTTGTGATAAATAACGCATGGTATTTGATGTCAGCTCAAGATCGTTACCAAAGACCAGGTGTGTTCTTCCTGTCACTTTCAGAGACTGACCTTGTCAACCACCATGGTCCTGGCTATGAATATTTCTACAGGTTTTCACGTTGGTGATGATGGTGCTCCAGATCGTCACGATCAAATATCGGGTGACTCTCTGCCCGCAGGAACTTTCTGCTTGCCACCTCGGTCTCATCCCCACGCGTCGCCCCTCAGGGAGGCTGTCCTTGATCACGTGGTCTTGGGCAGCCATCCCTTTCCAGCACCTGGACGTGTCTTAATTCTAAGTGGCTTGTCATTGGCTTATTTGTTGACCTGTTTATGTCTTGTCCCTGCTGGAGTATTAGCCCTACAGGGGCTGAAATCTCAACTACATAGTTCACCACTGGACCCCCATTGCCAAGAGAGGGCCCGACATGGGGGGTGCTCCGTGAACATTTAAGACAGTGAGTGAATGAATGAATGAATGAATGCATGTGTTAGATGGATAGATGGGTAGGTCACTTCTTCCAGGGAGGCGTGGCCTCGGGCCGCAGGATGTAATTTGGGGAGTGCCCCCGTCCCGGGCATCTCCTTGGCCTGAGACCACTATGCGGGGCCCATCTGCCTGGCACTACATAGCAACTGGTGTCCAGAGGCTCTGAGCTGCTGGCGGCCTTGCCACATTGCATGAGTCCCAGCTGCTCTCCTTCAGTTAGTCTTTGGTCATTTCCTGAGCATAAGCCTAGCAGACTGAGGGGACTCTGCCTTTAGGTCCCCTCACGGGCACCTCAGCGCCCCCACAGGAGCCTCGCAAAGCCCCCCTCCCTCTTCTCCCATTTCCTCTGCAGATCATTATTCTCTGGTCTTCAGCACTAACCTCCCCAAATGACGTGGGCTCCACCAGGTGGCAGTCTCGGTGATGCGATGCGGGGTTGGGGGGCGGGCCCCTTCCATCTGCTCAGGGACAGGTATGGATGGATAGAGGGGCCCGTAGCCTCCCGGCTCACCTGAGGGGGGTTCTGACAACTCTGTCCCGGACGCAGGCCGTCTAGGATAGGACAGAGCCCGAGACCCTGCCGTGAGGAGCACACACGTAGGAATGTAGGAATCGGCAAGAGTGGGATCCAGCTCAGCCACAGCCGCTCAGGAGATGCAGGTTCAGGACAGCGCTTGACCTCCTGGAGCCTCCGTTTCTCCTTCTGCGAAGCAGGTATGAAGGTGTCCACGTGGCCGGGCTGGGAGGATTGGAGGCAATGAGCCAGGGTCGCCATTCTGAAGGGAGTATTTTGAAAAGGAGAGGGCGCCAGAGAATGCTGGGAGAGAGAGACACGCAGGGAGACTGGCGGCCGGCCCACCCGGGGCTACGGCACTTTTCCCATCAGTGTGCGCGTCCCGTGAGGTTGGAAGCACCTTTGGGCAAAGTCTTGTCCTCCACGGTGCCCTGCTCGGAAAGAGCACAGGATTCAAATGAAGAACATGTGTATTTTAGTCTCAGCAAAGGTGCTGGGGCCCTCGGGCGATCCCTGCAGACTCAGTTTCCTCAGCTGATGAATGATGACGAGCCTCCCTCCAGAGCGGGAGAGAGGAAGAGAGGCCGCGAGGGCCCGAACGCACTGGAAAGTCCTTGACAAACTGCGAAGAGCTTCAAAATGCGGGCGGCACTTCATCAATGGTGGAGCACTTTACAAGTGGCAAGGTTCATTGTAGAATGAAAACCGTTAGCTCGGGTCCCTGCCTGGCCCAAGTGAAAAACCTTCCCTTGGGGCAATGGAGTAGCGCTGAGACAGTGGCAGGGGGAGACCAGATACTTGGAGGGGCAGGGAAAGGCCGCTCAGTCCAGAAACCGTGGGCTGGAGGGCCCAGCCTTATGTGGGGCACCACTCGGCCTTGCCCGCGGGTCCCGGCTTCCTCCGCCTGACTCCTCCTCTCCCTCTGAGCTGGTGTCTCCGTGTCTGTCCAGGAAGGACCCCTTGTCCCAGGCTCACCTGCAGGTTTTCTCCACCCGGAGGTTCCCGACGCTCTCCAGAACCACGCCCACGGAATCACCGTCTCTGGGGAGCAGGGCCAGGAATCTGGGGAGCAGGGCCAGGAATCTGCGCTTTAACGAGATTCCCCGGGGCATCGTGTGCCCGTTACAGGCTGAGGAGTGTGGTCCTAAATCATCTTCAGGACCAGCAGGGTGTCCTCCTTTCATGTTTCTTATATTCCAGGAGAGCATTTATTTGGTCCACTGCAAATGCTAAAAAAAAAAAAAAAAAGCAAGTAATAAATGGCCGTTGGTCTGAGGCTGGTTCCACGTGGCCGATGCGGGAGCACTTTGGTTAGCCGGGAACCAGATCAGCGCATGCGCCTGGGCGCAGCCGGCAGGGACCAAACGTGCGGACTTGGTCACATTATCGGATGTCTGCTAAGCACCAGCGCTGGGCGGTGCATCGCACAGGACATAGATTTGTGAGGCTGCTGAGCAGTGACCCGAAATCAGTGCTGGGGAGACTGCCCAGTGTGTTCGGGAAGATCAATAAGCAATTATAATTATTATTACCATTAATAATAAATGCTACCCAGCCTGGACAAAAGCCACTCTGAGGTGGGCACCTGCCCCGGAGCCCTGGCCTCACACGTGTCCCCCGGCTAGCCCAGTGCCGCCTGTGCTTTTGGCTCTCTGCAGCTGCAGCGCACCTCTCTGCCCAGAGGAGGACCGGATGGGGCTGCTCTCAGCCTCTGCCCCCGTGGCGTGTGTATTCACAGGCCCCAGAGAGGGTGGGAGGGGTCAGGGACCCACAGGGAAGGCAGGTACCTCTGGGGTTGGATGGAGGTCAGCAGAGATCCTCAGGGGCTGGTTGTTCATGAGATCACTCCAGAAGATTCTGTCTGATGGTCCAGCTCCAGGGACCTCACTTCTACCCTGGCCCAGGCAGGGCTCATTGCTCATTCCCCCATTCCTAGTCCTTTGCACACCCTGTTGGAAAGCACTGCCCACCTTGAATGCATGTGAAGGCAAGGTGGCAAGTTTAGCCAATGGTTAGGTGCATAGACTCAACAGCCAAACCGCCTGGGTTCCAATCTGGGCTTCACCACCTATGAGCTGTGTGTCCTCAGGCATGTCACTTAACCTCTCTGGGTCTCAGTTCACTCATTTGTACAATGAGTGAGAACAATAGTGCTCATCTCGTGGGGGAGACAATGGGTGTAACGTGCCTTGCACGCCAGGACCATTCCAGTGTTCACTGTGTCCCATTTACCTTCCTGTGCCTTTTTCATGCCTGAAAGCCTGGTGTCCAGCACAGAGAAGGGCCTGGGTATGCGTGGTTCAGCCAGTGGCTCTGCGCGTGATCGCAGCCAGCATTTGCTGGCTGTTCGCTCTTGCCAAGCACTGTTCTAAGCATCTAGCTGCCCCTACTAACTCAGTTCATCTTTGCACCAATTGTGAAGGGAAGGTCTATTATTATTATTATTTCCATTTCACAGATGCATAAACCAAACCGAGGCAAATTAAATTGTACGTGTTTTCCAGTTGGCAAGAGAGAGAGTTAGAATTTGAACCCAGCCAGTCTGTGTCCAGAGCCCGTGCTCCCAACCAGCGCACTGGACTGCCTCTTGAATAAACGAGGGAGGGAGGAAGGAGAATGGGCTAAGTGAGATCATTAGATGGTTAGGCAATCGCTGAACTCACGTGTGGATGAAAGAGGGAGACTGAGCTCAGAGAGCTGCTGTGAACACTAGCCACTGGGCCTGGCCCCTGGCAAGTGCTCAGCAAACAGTGGCAGCGAAGAGGGTGTTGTGGCGATGACGACCATGAAGACGGAATGGCTAAAAGGGTAAATGCATGAGTGACAGTGACGGGGACTGGCGGGTTGCCCTTCGGAGGGCCTGACCAGCCCGATCTCTCAAGCAGCCAGGAAGTGAGACATACAGAGACTTGAGTTTCTCCCCCCACTCCGCAGATGCGGCCACCCAAGTGCCTACTGAGTTCACCTGCCAATGCTACAGGCAGGATTCCATTTCAAAACGACCTCCTGGGCACAGCCTCTGCCCTGTAGGGCTGACCTGGCATTTGGCTGTATGGGGGTGATGAGACTTGGCTAGAGGACTGAAGCAGAAGTAGGAGAAAAAATCCATATTTTTCAGTTCAACAAACATTTGTTGAGTGCCTACTGTGTACCTGGCCCCGTGTGAGGGGTTTTCTGATACGGTAATCAATGTTCTATTCACCTTTCCTCTGGCTTATGGATGCCGGGACCCTTCTGTAGGACAGAGTCTTGGTGATTAGGAATAGATAGAACCCAATGTGGCTGCCTTCAGAGGAAAAGAGGTTTCTGGATGTATCTGTCAGGTTATGCTGCAGTAACAAGCAGCGCCAAATCTCGGTGTTTTAAAGCAACCCAACAAATGTTCATCTCTCACTGGAACTGCATGTCCAGTGTGGGTTGGTGAGGGCTGCATTCCTCATCATCCTTACTCAGGGTCCCAGTCTGATGGAGACTCCAACCTATGGAACATCACCCATCACCTGGGCTACAGCATTTTAAGACTTCCACCTGGCATCGACATGCTTCTCTCTTGCACACATCTCATTGGCCAGAGCAAGTCACATGGCCATGCCCAGCCATCCAGTGGGTGGGGCTACAGAGTGAACCTCACATAGGATCACTGGCATAGACTCACGGGGTGGAGGAGGGGCCTGGGGTGGAGGCTGTGAGCTGGTCACTTCCTGCTTGTGTGCAGGAGAGCAGCTTTGTGAGGTAGCTTCAGGCCGGGGTGCAGGGGCACATAAGGCTGAGGTCGAGGCTTGGCCTACGCTTGGGATCAGGGTTCAGCCTAGGACTAGCTCCGTCTGTGACAAGAGTTGAAGTTTAGTCTGGGGTCAAGGTCAGGACTCGGTCTTGGACTGGAGTTGGGACTCAGTCTGGGATTAAGATTAGCAGTCAGTGTTTGACCAGTTTGTGATGGGGGTCAGGGCTCAGGCTGTGACTGGGATCAGGGTCAGCACTTGGTCTGTAACTGGGGTCAAGGCTCAGTCTACCACGGGGGCCAGGACTCAGTCTGAAGTAACAATTGGGGCTTCTTCTGGAGCCAGGATAAGGATCCAGCCCTTGCCCAGGGTCTGAATTCCCCTGTGACCCATCAGAACCCACTTCCCAGACCGCTCCAAGGCTGGGGACTCACATCCCAGAGCCACCAAGCTGAGCCCCAATCTCAACCCCAACGCTCACCCCAGGACCCCTGCCCTGCCTCCACTTCCCCAGGATGAGCATTGTAATGTGGAGCTCCCCCTCCCTCCCTTGCCCGGCAGCCTTAGGGTCAGCCCAGTGTGGCCAGTGTGGCCGTGGGCACCAGGGCACCCCCATCCCTGCCCGCCCTCCGCGTGCCTCCCTCCGCCCCCCTCCCTCCGCCACCAGCTGCCGGCTCCGTCTGCTCCCTCTCTCTCCGTCTCCCCCTCTCTGCCTTAGAGACAGCTATAAGTCTCCCGTGAAATATATACAGTGTAAATATATAAAAAGCTTGTGCCTGCCTGCTGCTTATGTATTCATGAAATAGTAAATAAATTTTATGGGATAATTTGAAGGCTGCCAGGAAGCCAGGAGATGAGAACGAAGGCCTAATGAGATGGAGCGTCAGGGCGGCACACGCGCAATCGATCTGCCGCCGCCCGGGCCGAGCGCGCCAAGCGTCTCCTGTGGCCCAGGGCCTCGCGGACGAGACGCTGCGGAGGGGCTTCTGAGGGTCATAAACCACGGGTGGCTGCAGCCGGGGACGCCCGGGCTCGGGGAAGTGGTGATGACAGGCTGACAGCCCGCTTCTGGGAGGCCCAGGTCCCCAGCTCTGCCCGAGACTTGCTGGGTGACCCTGAATCGGCCGCGTCCCCTCTGTGCGCCTCAGTTTCTCTCTGTGTCTGAAGAGGAGGCTGAGCAAGAAGGCCGCGCCGGGGCGTGCAGCCACGACCGCCCCTACAAGCCTGCTGCTCCACTCTTCCTGCTCCTTACTGCAGGGTGCAGGGATGTGTTTATTCGACACCTACTGGGTTAATATCATTTCTCCACTAAACCCCTCCATTTGGGCAGGGGTCGAGGTCTGTTTCGCTTGGTGTTTGGTACCCCCAGTGGCTAGCACAGAGGAGGTTCTCAATAAATAGTTATTGGTAGGATGGATGATGGAATGAATGAATGAATGAATGAATGAAGCCTCTGGAACAGATCCAGTCCTGTCTATCGCCTTCAGCTGCAACCCCCTTGGTCACAGCCACCACCCCACCCTTGGACCCATGCGGCCGTCTTCTTTCTGGTCCCTACGCTTCCACCATGCCCCCTACAGTGCGTTCTCCTCACAGCCAGCAGAGGGATCCTGCTGAACTGCAAAAGTCAGATTATATCCCTCCTCTGCTCAAACTCGTCTCCTCTCACTCAGAAACAGCCACAGTCCTCGCGGTGGCCCTCTGGCCCCACCCCCTACTGCCGTGCTACTCCCTCCATCCCTCACTCCACTCCAGCCACTGTCTGCCTCAGCTCTGGATCCTGCCTCAGGGCCCTTGCACTGGCTGTTTCCCTCAGCCCAGAACATTCTTCCCCTGCATGTCCTCGTAGCAAAGCCACTTTTTGCAAGTTTTTGCCACAATCCTATCCTCTCTCTCTGAGGCCACCCTGACCACCTTACATAAAATTGTGTCCCGACCTTCTTCTGGCACTCCCCGTCCCCTTATCTAGTTCTGCCCCCACCCCCACCCCCAGCACCAGCACCAAGCACTTGCTTCCTAACATGATGTATCATCTGCTTATGGTTTGTTTGTTTGTTTGTTCTCTATATTCCCCCACGGGAGTGTGAGCTTTTTGTCATATATGCTCACTCTCATATTCCAGCACCCACAGCGGTGTGTGGTCCACAGCGGATAGATGCTCAGTAAATACTGGTCGGGTAAATGAATGAATGAATATCTAAGAAACTGTCCAAAGCTAATTTCATTCATTTCTTTACAGAATTATTAATGTCACCTCATTTAATCTTCAGAGGGCGCCACGAGGTGGGCACAGAGGCACAGAGGAGGTACCAGGATGCACCTGAAGTTTAAGCTTACATCAGCCCCCTTTTAAATAAATATCCACTCCTGGGTCCAATTTTTATTCATCACTTTAGAAAAAAATTTTAATAAGAGCTTCCAAAATTGTACGAGCTTCGGGCCCCTCCACATCTGGACCCACCCTGGAAGAGGGCACTCTTATTACGTCCATCCTGAAGGGGCTTCGGGCCCCAGAGACGGCCCCCCACTTGTCCAAGGACACACAGCCTGCAAGAGGCAGGGTGGGGACTTGAACCCAGAACCTGTGCCCCTGGCCACCACCACACTGGACAGCCTTCCTGCGGACAAGGAAAGCTCCCATCGCATCTGGCCCCCAGGTTGTATGTCCCCTGAAGGCAGAGCCGGCGGCCGCAGGGCCCTCGGCGTCACGGGGTGGGTTGGGCGTCTGAGAAGCAAGGGGCGAGCAGGAGGAAAGGGCTGCTGGGGGAAAGGTGTGGGTGGCCTGGACAGGAAGCGGGTGGGCACAGCCTCCAGGTCTAAGAAAGGCAAGCTTGAGGCTGCAAAAGAAAGCACGATAGGAGGTCCTACCCTCTTGGAATTTTCTAGCCACAAGCTTACCATTTTTCCTTTTTATACGATGCTTTAAGCACATGGAATGGTTCCCTAATGAAAGTGTTTGGGATGAATTAGGGAATGTGTCCACACCATCTACAGTTACAGCCCTGCTCCGAGCCACCGACACAACCCGCTTCTAACTCACTTGCCCCCCACTTCTGCCCCTGCCACACTCTCCACTCTACGGCATGGGGTCCACCGTGTAATTCCCCCACTCAGGGTCCTCCAGTGGCCCCCCCCCAATCAGAAAATGTCTCCCAGCGTGGTTCCTCCAGCTCCCCACCTCTCCTCACCTCTCTGACCTCGTCGTCCACTAATTTTCCGCTCGCTCACTCACTCCAACGATGCAGGCCCCCTTGCTAACCTTCAAGTTTTCCAAATAAGTTCCTACCTCAGGGCCTTTGCACGGCTCTTCCATCTTCCTGGCATACTGCTCCTTCTCCAGATAACCACACAGCCTGCTCCTCAGCCATGTTAATATGTGACAACGCCGCCACCCACCCAGCCTCTCTCGCCCTGTCCCGGATGTGTCTCTCTCCTCAGCATTTACAACCACCAGACACTCTCCATGTTTTGCTTATCTTGTTCCTTTTCTTCCTCCCTAGACACTGGGTTCCCTGAAGGCAGAGACCTTCAGGGGCTCTGCCTTGTTCACTCCTATGTCCCAGCACCTAGATGCTGGCATCGGACTCCGGGGGACCTGTTGAGAGATGTGGCACCTTCCTGCCTGTGATAAATACCTCAACTCTGAGCAGAGACATGTGTTCCAGGAGTCACTTTCAGAGCATCCGGAGCTGAGCATTCCTATGAATGAGGCCTGGGGACGGGAGCCTGCCCCTGTGGCTCAGGGGGCAGGACACAGAGCAGGGATGTGAAAAGCGGCCGGCATGGCACGCAACGCTGCCGGTCAGCCCCGCCACCTAGCCTTTCTTCAGCGGCCTCCTCTGTGAGGGAGAGAAGGCCTTTTCTTCTTCTCCTTTCCTCCAAAGCCAATCTTTATATTGATTTCTCCTTTCCACCTCCAGCTGCAGTCAATGGGCATTGAGAGAGGCCGAGCGTGTCAGTTTTACTGAACAGCCCCAGGCTCCAAGGGGCCAGTGCAGCCTTTGTGGGCCACATCTGGCTGCAGGGACCCTGCCTCCCTGGCATGGGCACCCTAGGGCCCTGGAGAGAAACCAACCAGCACCCACTTGGGGGTAGACTGGGTCAGTCACTGATGCCCCAAGCATTGTCTGGGTACTTCGCGTGTACTGGCCCCATTCCTAAAGTGGATCACTTGGTGATTCATTCTGCTAATATTTAATGAGCATCTATTATGTTCCAGGCACAGCTGGATCCAGGAGCCCAGTACCTGCCATCCGAAATCTGTCCCTCTCCACCTTTTGGCTATAGTTTGCTCAACGCGGGCCTTATTCTCAAGCAGGCTCTATTTTCCCAGTGGCAAGAATAGCCACCAAAAGCCCCAGGCTGAATGCTCCCAGGTTAGCAACTTAAGGTAAAGAGACCACTTCTTTACCCCTAAAAGCACCAGAACAGAGCCTCATTGGCCTTGATGGGTTATGTGCACATCCTTTAGCCAGTACTTACAGGTGGGGTTGGGGAGGGGGAAGGGTATGAAGGGTTCTGATTGGTCAGGACTGGTTTTGTGCCCACCCCTGAAGCTGAGAGTTGAGGGGTAGCTTTGCCTAAGCCATGGGAGCTGAGAGAAGGGGAAGGAGGTTCTCTCAAAGGAAGATGAGCCAGAAACCATTGGAGAAGAGGGACTGGCAGGCTCCAGGCCACCTCTGGCCAATGGAGGGGCTGCAAGGACAGCATGATTTGCTCCAGTTAGCTTTTGCAGTCACTGATTTTCCTGAATCAGAACCCAGGAGCTCACAAAAAACGGTCAAGGGTGAGAACATCTGGGACTCGCAGTTGTTTGCACCACAGTCTGGACCGTAAACATAAAGCTTCTCGATGTCTGCGCTCAGCCATCAGCCCAAGGCCATCTGGGCCCCTGCCAAGTCTGAACTCATGGAAATGACATAAAAACAATGGCAAGGAGATGTTTAGCAGGGAACGATGCTCTGCATCCACAAAACCAACAGTGTCAGCCCAGCCAAGAGGGGTCTCAGAGGTCATTGGCCCCATCGCCCTGCCTCCATGTGTGGCCAAAGGCAATCCCCAAGTCACGTGAATCCACTGTGGATACACATGGCTCCGAACCTCAGAAGGCATTGCCGTCACCGAGCTGGGATTTCAACAACGCCCACTTCTTCCATTTGCTGTAAAAATGCCATAGAGAACACTTCGTGGATTTACCCAGTGCAAGCTTGCTGCTGCTTGTAGAATTCTTTCCTCTTTGTCAACGACACATGTCTTTTGCTGGTTGCCCGGGAGCTCAAAGCCTAAAGTTTACACTCAATCAAGTTTCTCCATGCGTCTGGACACCTGGGTGGTCCTTGTAACCTCGGTTCTGATTCTGTTTCATTTTATTTTCCTTGTTATCATGTTATAAATGCCCTTAAACTCCTTTTGGAAAGAGCTGGGGTGTGTGAATTCAATCTATAAGCATAACCAAGACAGCAGAGCACAGGAAAGGTGCCCTGTGATGAGCGATTCAGTGGGGAATTCACAGGAAGACGAATCCAGGGCAGCTTTGTGATTGGCAGCTGTAGGTTGAAAGTCAGGAGAAGGGGGTTTGACCCCTGACTCCTCAATCTGTGCAGGCTTGAACTAATTACTTCACCTCTCTGAGCCTCTATTTTGTTATCTTTACAATGGCATTGAAAACATCACTAAGGCATCTGGGCAAATGCAAGTTAAAATAGCAATGAGATCCCATTGCATGCCCACTGGAGTGACTCAAATTAAAGATCGACATCATCAAATGCTGGCAAGTATGTGGAGCTGCCTGAGCAACACGCCAGTTAGAGCACAGACCACTCGGTGCACGGCACTTAGTAGGTGCACAGCGATTAGTCCTTTTGTTGCCAACAGGGCCAGTGGTGACAACCACTTTGCAAATACGTTTGGCAGTTTCTTATAAAACGGAGCCTACCCTCACTATATGACCCAACAGTTCCACTCCTAGGTATTTCTCCCAGGTAAATAAAGGCGGGCCCACGCCCTGGCTGGGCAACTCAGTCGGGTAGGGCATCGTCCCAATACTCCAAGATTGCGGGTTCGATCCTTGGTCGGGGCAGATATAAGAAGTAACCAATGAATGCATAAATAAGTGAAACAGTAAGTCAATGTTTGTTCCTCTTTCTTTCTCTCTCAGGAATTGCTCTCTCTCTAGAACCAATAAATGACATTTTTTTAAAAAGCAAAAAATAAATAAAATGAAAACATGCCCACAACAATTTTGTATAAAATGTTCATAGCAGCCTTATCTATAATAGCCCCCAAATGGAAACAGCACAGATGTCCACCAACAGGTTAACAGATAAGTAAATTGTGAACAGCCCATACAACGGAACGCCACAGAGCAGTAAAAGGAACAAACACAACGACGTGGATGAATCTGCAAAACGTAAGCCTAGCGGAAGAAGACTTCCATGCGAGTCCATGCTATACGAGTCCACTCATGTGAAGTTTTACCATAGCCAAACCAATCCACGGCAGGGAAAAAACGGGACAACTTTTGCATCTAGAAGCTGAGGACTAACTGGAATGGGGAATCATGGCATTTTCTGGGGAGATGGAAATATTCTGTGTCATTATAGGGGCTTGGGCTGCTTGAGTGTAAATATCTATCAAAACTCAGCGGATGGACCCTGGCTGGGTGGCTCAGTTGGTTGGAGTGTCATTCCATACACCAAAAATTTGCAGGTTCAATCCCTAGTCAGGGCACATACCTAGATTGCAGGTTTGACCCCATGTCGAGGTGCATACAGGGGGCAGTTGATTGATGTTTCTCTCTTTCTCTTTCCCTCCTTCCCTCCCTTTCTCTGTCTCTCTGAAATCAATGAACATATCCTCTGGAGAGGATTAAATTTTTTCTTAAACTCAGTGAATGGTACACTGAAGAGTAGTGTTCTTCACTATTTGTAAATGTTATATTTTTTTAAGAAATGAACCCTAACCAAATATTGCATTCCAATGAGTTAGCGACACGCTGAAGTATTTAGGGGCGGGGTGGGGGAGATGTCTGCACTTCTCCTGGAATTGCATAAAAAACACTGAGGTGGCCTGACAGATGGAGAGAGGGGTGGGTGAATGAAACTGTCTGTGATAAAGCAAGATGACGATAGAGTGTAGGTGGTGAATCTATGGATGATCACTGAAAAATTCACCTGATGTTCAAAGTTTTTCATAATGAAATGTTGAGGTCAAAGGCAAGAATAAGACCTGCATCTCAGGTTGATGTAAGGGCCGAGCAGAGTGAAGTCTGCAGAGTGGCCAGTCCAGAGAAGAGACTGGGTGCGTGGTAGCAACAGCGCAGAGCACCGGAAGCATTTGGAAAGGAGAGTGAGGGTGTGCAAGCTGTTCAAGACCCAAGTTGCCAAATCTTTCCTGCTCTCACTATTGTGATTTCTTGTCTGTTTGAATGGCTAATACTGGCATGAGCTACAAAGTTCAAAAGCTACAAAAGTGTGTAAAGAACGAAACCTCTTCCTGTGTCCTTGGTCCCCCCAGCTACCCAATCTTGTCCCCAGGAACCACCAATGATACCAGTTTCCCAGTTTCTGTTTAGGGACGGTCTGTACTAGACACATAACGGTGTATATATATTTTTTTTCTTTTTGTCATAATAACATGCTATACACTGTTCCAGCACGTTCACACCATATATCCTGGCGATTCTTCCATAGCAATACATACAATGTGCTCTTGTTCTTTTATATGACTGCATAGTATTCTATTGGCTGGAGACCATAGTCGATTCACTGAATCTCATACTGATAGACGCAGAGGTCGTCTCCATTGTTCGTTCAACCTTCCTAATGGTGCCGTTGTTTTGAAAGACTTGGGAACTGAACCTGCATCTCTTGACAAATGAGTCAGAGAATAGGGTGCTTCTCCCATCAAAACCCACAGCGCATCATTAAGTCCTCGGGTTTCTTCACTCCAGCTTTTATTAAATTATCCCAATTTGTCCTTTCAAATAGATGTCTTTTCTTAAGTAGTGATTTACCACAATTAAGCCCCCCAAAATTAAATTAAATGAATTACATCTCTTAGGTTGGGAGTCGGTGGGAGCCGGGGCTGGGCGCAGTAACGGCCCAGACGCTATTAAAAGCAAAGGCAGGAGACTGTGTGCCGGGTTAGAAGGGAAAATTCATAGCTCCGCTGATACGCCATGATAAATAATTATGAGTTATTAATTTTAAATTACATCTTTAATGCGTTGCATGATTTTAATTCCCCCTACAGTATTAATATCGGACTGGCTTTGATTAATTTAAAGCAGAACAGAAAGGTGCCAATTAAGGGAACTCGCGGGGAACTTTGAGGTGTTTATATCTGTCTCTTGATAGCCCCGCGGTGGGGGGCAAGGTCATTGCTCAAGGGAAGCTGCTGATTATCCACAGGAACCCAGGGTGGGATGTGTCAAGAAGAGTGGAAGATGGATGTTAACTCTTTTTGTGTCTTTGAGTGCCAGGGAGGGGAGAGATACGGGTGGCAAAGCAGAGGGGCTGAGAAAGTGCTTTTCCCGAGCCAAAGGCAGGTCAGAATGAGGCTTCAGGGAGGGCCCCAGCGTTCTGGTTTACCATGTCCCCCTAGACAAGGGCGGTGAGCTCCCTAGGCCTCTGTGGACCTCAGCACTTGGGAAAGGGGTGCCATGCAGTAAATAGGGAGCCATCAATCAAAGGGGATCCCAACTCACTGAATGGTGATCGGGTCATGCTTGGGACATCAGCCCACTATTAGAATACGGCACAAATGGGGACACTTTGGGGTGGCAGATGAACAAACATTCTATTTTACTTAATCGCTAAGTGTTCACTTTAATGTATGCTATAGAAAGAAAAACAGTCATGATTCCATAGATATCATTGCTTACATTGAGGCTGAATTTAATTTTTTTTTTCCTTAAAGAGCCATTCAAAACAAAATGTTGAGTAATTGTTGTATTTGGCATGCAGCCACCACAAAAAAAAAGATAATAATTATTATGATGGTGATGCACAAGTAACTGAAGTTAGCCTTATCAAATTAATGTCACCATAGCCACGTGTGACAGCCAGCCCTCAGCTTAGGAAAAGGAGATAGGCTTTGATAAATATGAACCAATGAATCAAAGGGTTTTCTAATTAGCTGAATGGTTAGCAGGCAACGCCTGGTGCAGCGGCCTGCTATTAGGAGAGGGGACCAGTGAGGATGGCTTTTTTGCAAGAAAGAAAATGGGGAAACATTTTCTTATTTCACTTAATAGCTAAGTGTTTGGTGCATGCTAGCCCATCAAACTGAGTTTCATGGCTAGTATCACTTAGGTCAAGGTTAAATTTAAGTTTAAAAAAACTGAGTGATTCTAAACTAAATAGGAAATAAAGCATGGTTATATGCAGCATAGGGCAAATAATAATAATTATAATGGTAATATACAAGTAACTGAGGTTGGTGAATATCATATTAATGTCACTACAGCCACTGATGATAGAAATCCGAGTCGAGGCTCTAAATTAATGACCGTAGATGAGAGTGAGCTGAAAAAGAAGTCCCCGCCAGCCACAGTGTGAATTTATCACCTCTTCTTTTCCGTGACAGATCAGCCTGGATAGTGCCAAAGCACCTTCCCGTTTGGTGCTTTTGATTCTTAAAATAATTCTGGAGGTGGACCATGCCTAGAAAAGCACCTGACTCGTGGCGAGTACCCAATACTGCAGGCGGGAGGGAGAGCACCCGGGAAGAAGAGGAGGAAAAGCGAATAGCAGGTGCTCGTCAACTTCAGTGCGATTATCCCGTGCCAAGTTCAGTTTCAAGCACTTGGCATGGATCATCCCATTTAACGCTCACCACCACCCCAGAGGCCAGCATCCTCGCTGACCCTGAAGCACAAATGAGGACACAGGGCTCAGAGAGGTGAAGCACCTGGCTTGAGGTCATCCAGCTTTTAGGCACCAGAGCCAGGTATTATCACCATCCATATTTTATTGTCTCAGAGCCTGAGGCACAGAAAGGTTAAGCAACTGGCCCAAAGTCACACAGGCATTCAATGTCTAAAAGCCAGGCAGTCTTGATCCAGAGCTTCGGCTCAGGAACACTGAACTATACTGCCTTATAAAAGAGATATACCATACCACTCAGCCCTGGCCAGTAGCTCAGTTGGTTAGAGTGTCGTCCTGAGACACAAGGATATGGGTTTGATTCCGGGTCAAGGCACTTACCAGGATCAACCAGCGAATGCACAAATAAGTACAATGAATCTCTCTCTTTCTCTCTCTCAAATCAACAAATAAAATTTTTTAAAAGAGAGATATATAACTCTGAGATGGAAAAAACTGAGATTTAGTCTGTGTCAGCCCTAAGGGTACCAACTCAGTGTAGGCTTGACCTCAGGTATCGGGACTCCCTGTCCCATGTTCTGTCATCACGGCAACTGTGTCTGCGTGACCCCATTAACACTGAAGAAGCATCTCGTCATCGGTGGAATCTTGCCAAGCACATAGTAGGTGCTCAGTTCATGGCCTCCTGCTTCTCCCAGGCTTGGTACCTTGACCGGCTGCCCCCCCATAAGTGCCCCCCAGTGCCTCCCCGGACCTGGGGGCCTATGGAAGCCCAGCCAGAAGCCCTGAGCCCAGGCTTCCCGGCAGAGCTGCAGAAGCGAGACAATCGCATTAGGTCCCTGGGGCGGATTTGGCAGCCTCATCAGGCCTTTGAAAGGCAAGGATTGGCCGGTGGACAGCAGGAGTGGCCAGAGCCGGTTCCTGTTCAAAGCTCCTTCCTCCAGCCGCATTAACGATGGATTATAAGTCAGGGGGTGAGAGAAGGGCCAGCGAAGCCAGCCTCTCACCCAGATGTGCAGGTGGGAACTCCTGGTCACAGGACTGCCAGGGTCCAGCGACCACCACCACCACAACAAAAATGACGACACCTGATGCCAGCTGCCAGGTTCTATGCTGTGTGTTCTCTCAGCATCTCATTTCAACTCTCACCATCCCCGGATGAGGAAACAAAGACACAGAGAGATCAGCTAACTCTCCCGGGGCAACCCAGCAAGTTCAAGGGCTAGGCTCAGTTCAGACTCAGGTCTGACACATTTCTTGCTTTCCGCTAGCCTGTTCCGCAACTGTAATGAGTTCATTACTCATATGATTAGTTAAGTCCCTCCCTTCCTGATGCTTTGCAAGATCAAGGCCAAGGTCCATGTCTGTTTCATTGCCACTATGTCTCCAGAAGTCAAGCAGAGTGCCTGACATCGTGTGGGTGCACAAGCCTGTTTGTTGAATAAATTTTGGAAGGGAGGAAAAGAGGGAGGGAAGAAGACATACCCCAGGGTCCCCCAGAATCCTTGTCCTTGTTTTTGCTGTCCATCCTGGAGGAAAGGGTAGCCCAGGAGGAGGGCAGGCGCTGCCAAGGCGCAGAGGCAGGAAGTATGGGCGCACAGAGGAGTTTCACACTGTGGGGTGTGTGGTTGCGGAGTCCCCGGCCCAGGGAAGAGACTCCAAGCTCAAGTCCTCACTCTGTGCCTGACTAGCCAGGTGACCTTAGACAAGCCAGTTTATTTTCTAAAGGTGGGCCTCAGTTTCCCCCTTGCCCTCCCTCCTGGGCCTGTTCCAAGGATAAGTGGGAAAATGTGCTGTTCACACCTAGGCTGATCCAAGGAGAGCATTAGGCTCTGCCTGTCAAAGTAGATATAACATCCCGCTTGGAGATGAGGAACAGCAGTGTGACTGAATCTCAGCTCTGCAACTGGCTTGCTGTGTGACCTGAGCAACGGGCTCCTTCTCTCTGGGTCCCAGGTCCCAATCTGCAGTTTGGGGATAATGGCGGAGCACCTACCTTACAGGGTGTGATGATGACTGAACGAGACGGGGCTTGCAGCATGATTAGCACAGTGCCTACCGTGCTCAGCCCTAGCTGTACAGTAGCTGCTCCCTGTAACACTATTATATTTTAGAAAAAGTCAGCTTCACAGCCATGCCAAGGACTATGGAGAGAGTCCTGAAGGAAGTGACATTTGGAGAAACAGTTTGATTTTGGAAGAATGGCTTAAATAGAAGCATCAAAGTCAGCATGGAAAAAGACATATTTGAGGGGAGCAGGAGAACCCGTATGTTTCAAGGGACCCTATAGAGAAGTAAATATCAACTTGAACTTCAAGTTCCATTGTTTTCCTCTTGGTAGAGGTGATGCATGGCCATGTGTAGCAGCTATCAACAGCCACAGCAATGCTGTGGAACAAACAGTCCCCAAACCTCCACGTGGCGGTGGTCAGTGGTCAGGCAGCTCTGCTGATCTTGACTGGGCTTGTTTACATGCCAATTGGCTGCCAGCTGATCTGTAACGGCTGGGGTGACTTGGCTCTGCTCCATGTGGCTCTCATCCTCCAGCAGGTCAGCCTGGGCCTGCCCTTACAGCTACGCAGAAGGGCAAAATCAGAGTAAGCTTGATTGTGCAATCGATTTTCAGACTTCTGTTCATGTCGTGTTTGCTAACGCCGCAGCACCAGCTAAAGCAAGTTACGTGGTGAACTCAGAATCAGAGAGGTGAGAACTACACAATCACACAGAAAAGGTGTGAATGGCGGACAGTGGGGGCCGCTGTTTTGATCTACCACAGCACGCACGGTTCCATACTCAGCTAGCATGAAAGGCACAGTAAAAGTCTCCCTTCCACTTCCAATTCCCGGCAACCACTGGTACGGGTCTCTTCTATATCCACCCACAGATAGTCTACGGTTTTACACTTTTATAATTTTTATGCCTCAGTTGTCCCCAACTCAGTCCTTTACAGTTCAGTAGCTGCCACTAGTATAGAGGCTGTGCTATCATGCTACTTGAGTTCAAGTTCCTGCTCTACCACCTGCTGGCCGTGTGACCTCGAACACATCATCTCCACTCGCTGAGCCTCACTTTCCTCCTCTCTGAAACAGGAATGCAGTGTGTCCCTTGCAGGGGCGGTTAGGAAGCTTGAAGATCATCACGCGTGCAGAGTGCCCAGCTGTGGGGACTCTACATAAATGCGTTGTCATTGTTGTTGTCACTGTTAACTCATGACCATGCCATTCGCTCCACTGGTTTCAGGACGTCTGGGGTTCCCCATGGGAAAGGGCGTTCCTGCCACATGTGGGCCCAGGAGCCGGCTGACCGTCTGCCAGGAAGGATTTCTGTTTAACAAGCTCTTGCAATCTTTGCTGTGATCGAGACTCCCTAGCTGACACGGCCTCTCCTCCGGAGGCATGCCCACCTCTTAATGCTCAGCCTCTGCTGGAGCTATGAACACCTGAGCGCCTGGCCTGCGTCTCAGTGCACCCTACCCGCCCTGACCCTGCGTGCTGGGTGCAGCCCTGGGCCAGGAAGGCTCTTGCACACTTCCCGTCCTTCCAGAAACCCCCGCCACCCCAGCACCAGAACTGCTTACTCACTCAGGTCTTTTGCTCAACCAGTATGTATCAAATGCCCTGCTGCAAGCCAGGCCCTGTCCTTGACCCAACAGCAACCGTCCGTGACCCCTGACTGCTGCTTCTGACCCTGCAAGACGTTGGGGCTTCTTGAGAAGAAGATTGAAATGCTTGGCCAATACGTGCCCGGGCTTGGCTGGTCTGAGCAGAAGCCCATGGAGGCAGAACCCCTGGCAAGGAAGGGGCAGACACGTGGGAGGGCCAGGGCTGGTGGAGCCTGGGCCACCGAGCCCATCTCCAGGGGGACAACCTGCCTTTGGGATGAGGCCCCTCGGCAAGCAGGGTTACAGAGGTGGCTGGTGGAGGGTGGGGGACGAGGACAGAAGGAGTGAACTGGAGAAGGCTGATCTGTCTGCCAGGCAGGGTGGTGGGGGGCCTGACAGGCCAGGGTCTCGGGGGGCCGAGTCACCCAGCCCCAAGCCAGACAGGGCCGGCCTCACCCTCCACTTCAGGGGCACTTGGCATTCCAGCAGTAACAGGGGACACTGAGACCTGTCCTCCTTCCGGCTTGGGCAGCTGCCACTGAGATGGCCCAGCCAAGCCAAGGACATCTGCAATCACGCAGAACAGCCCAGACGCTACCCGGGGCTGCTGCCTTAAAGGTCACATCCAGATAGGAAAGCTCTCCTGCGTGATCTCAGCTCTCCTCCGCGGACACTCTGCACTTACAGAGGAATGCCGAAGCCCCTTCTGTGGATGCCTGCCTCTCCACATGTCAGCGCCCCGGAACCCCACTTCCCAGACAAACAATCCAATCCTGGCTTGCTCTGTGGACAGGCAGATGATTTCCTTTTATCATCTGGTAATCGGTTCTTCCTCCTCCTTACACAGATGTATAATAAGGGGAATGCCAACTCATTCACTAATGCATAAATGAAAGAGTACCTACTATGCGCGGGGTTCTGTGGGATACCTCGGCATATAAGGCGAGCAGGTCCCTGAGTTTAATTGGGAGTGGAGGGAGATGGATCATAAACAGGTAACTACACAGTCAAAGTGTGTCTGGCAGCTGATAACAGGGTTACCCCTGCAGAGAGAGGCAGGACACTTAATTAATTTGGGGGACAAGAGCTGGGAAAGGAAGACGGGTTCTTAAAAGAACAGGCCCAAGGGTTGCACCCCCATAATCATTCAGGACTCAACCAAAGCTCTCACAGAATAAATATTGATTAAGCATCTACTACGTGCCCAGCACTCTGCTCGGTGCTGGGGGTGCAGGGATGAACAAAACAGAGATCCGTGCTCGTGTGGGGCCGGCTCTCTTGGTGGAGAGGCAGGTGGGCGCTACGTGGGCATACAAACTAGTGCATATTATTAATAACGGCTGCTGACATGCATTAAGACTTAGCCTGTGTCAGGGAGAGTTCGGTGAGGGCAAGCAGCAGGATGAGGCGCAAGGAGTATCTAAACTAAATGGGCAAGTTCAATGTATCTGGGAGACGGGAACTGGGGGGGCATAAGACTCAGTCATCTCCTCCGGAAAATGACCCAGAATAACACTCCAAGTTCAATTCTACTCAGTTCTCCTCTTCTGGCCTGTTTCTGTTCACGGGGAGAAAGAAGAGTGGATGCTTTCTCTCAGCAGGATGGGAGCAGCTGCTGGTTGGGTAGAGACGCCGCCCCTTCCCAGTTCTAGGTGTTCCTTATGCACAGGGATACCTCCCAGCCACTGCCCCACATCTGCCTGTGGAAATAAAAGATTGTCAGAAGATCATCAGCGTAGTGCTTCCGAGCTTCTAGACTCGGTCTACCTTCCACTCCTGTCTCTCCAAGGAGTCAATAGTGAAGTCCCTCTTGGGCTTACCTATGAGGGATCTAGTTCTGAGGCCCTTTCTGTAGCAAATGGCTGGAACACAACCCAAATTCTTATAAATACTTTTTTTAAAGAGCGACCTGTGTAACTGAAAAGCCAGATGAAGCCAGGCGACCCAGAGGGCTGCGTCCAGGGCTCAGACATTGTCAAGAACTCCCCTCTTCCCACCTCAGCAGATTTCCTCCTCAGGCAGGCTCACCCAACAGGGGGCCCAGCACTTCCTGGTTCAGATCCTCTTACGTCTCTCCGACAAGTCATCAAGGTCCAGGGACTACATCCCATTGGCCCGGCTTAAGTCATGTGGTTGTCCCCAAACCAATCAATGATCTGGGGACGAATGCTTTGATTGGTCCAACCTGGGTCACATGACTGATCTTAGACTATGGATATGTGAGCCCCATTCAAACCCCTTGACCTGAGCCCAGGGGCAAGGGAGAGTTCCAGAAGACAAGGTCTAGGTACTGTTTCTTCAGGAGACAGTGTTGCTGGGCACATTCAAACAAGTGGAGGTGATGTTCTGCACGGTGGTGGGTAGAAGGCCCCTGCTGCCCACGATCCCACCATTTGGTTGGAATGAAAAGCGCCCAGGAACAATTGAGGGTAGGGGAAACACGGGGAGGGTACAGGTGAAGATGTATGGTTGACTATACATCAGAAATAAGATCGTTCATAAATAGTACTCAGGTTGGGCCAGGATCAGTGCTGTCCAGTAGAAAGAGGGAAGCCACGTATGTAATTCTAAACTTTCCACTGGTCGTATTAAGAAGAAAAAGTAAGAAGCAACAGGTGAAATTAATTTTAAAAATATATTTTATTCAACCCAATGTAGCTAAGATATTATTTCAAGACGATATTGATATAAAGCACACCAACTAGATAGTTTGACTTTTTTTTTTGCACGAAGTCTTCGAAACTCAGTGTGTGTTACATGAAACACACATCTCGATTTGGACACACCACATTTCCAGGGCCCCGTGAGAGGAGTGGCCACCGCCCTGGGCAGCCCAGCTCGAGGCTCTTGCTACCCAAAGTGCAGTCCAGGGACCTGGGCAGAAATGCAGCCTCAGGCTCCGCCCCAGGCTCCTGAGTCTGAGCCCGCACTTTCCTCCATTCGTCCTTCATGATTCCCGTGCACGTCAGGCTTGAGACACGCTGGTCTAAACCAGCGCCATCCAAAAGAACTTTCTGCAGAGACAGAAGCGCTCTGCATCTGCTCTCTCCAACGTGGTAGCCACCAGCCACCGGAGGCTAGCTTGAAATGTGGCTGTGAGAGAAGAAACTAAGTTTGTTCACTTTATTTCACTTTCATTTTAAAAGCCACAATGAATAAATAAATAAGTAGCCACAAGGACTACCTATTGGGTAGCACAGGCTTGCATCAATATAAGTGCTCCAAAATCTTAGCTGTTACGATTACCATTATCACCCCGTTGCTTGTTCAAGGAGCGAGAGGGAAGAAAACGCACAGGCGTTCAGCCGCATGGGCTCATCGGCCCGCCTGGGATAGGTGCATAGTTATCCTCATTGCTCAGATTTACAACATGAGTTTGGGTCACTTGTGTGAGATCACAAAGTAATAACTAATAGTGGTCCCATCATTGATCAAGCCCCCTATATGTTAGGGACTCTGTACCCTTGCTTTTAACCTCCATAACTACCCCATATGTAGGTACTAGTACACTTGCCATTTTATAAATAGGGAGGTTGAGGAGGCTCAGAGAGGTGAGGTGACTTGTCCAGAGTCACACAGCCTCTGAGGAGCAGAGTCTAGGTGTGGTCCCCCACCTGCCTATCTCCCTAGCAGTTTTCTCCCAAGGCTGTGTGAATAAGGGACCCCAAGTGGTGCCCAGCCACAGCCATATTCGAGGGCTGTGCTGCCTGGGGTACATGGGGAAGAGGCTTAGCCCGGAAGAGCTGCTCAGAAGTGGGGTGCAGGGGGCCATCATGATGACCTTGGAGGTGCCACACGGCCCTCGGTGGGGCAGTGGCAGACACTGCAGCCCACACAAACCTCCACATACTGTCTGGAGGGGTGCTGGTCAGCCCTCCGGCTTTGGGCAGCCGGTATCAGAAGTGCCAGCTGCGTCTTGAGTAACTTCTACCTGTTAGGTCCGAGGAAGCCCAAGGAAGCCGGTCGTCCGCTTTGGTCTCTGTGGTTGCTTGTATTTAATGCTTCACTCCATTTCCAAGTGAGCGTGGGTGCCGTGTGTTTGTTTGTTCAGCGACAGAAGGCAGCCTCCCAGGGCAAGGCGCACCCTCCCTCGCTGGCCCCCTTCCACGCTCACACACCAGCCTAATGCTGCGTGGCAGGAACAGGCAGACGATTAGAAAGCAGACTGAGAGCATCCAGAACTGGCAGCCCCTCCTGCCATCACCTTCCCTAAAAGGGCTTGTCTCCTGGCCAAGTGACCCAGGCCAGACTCCAAAGCCCAGGGTCACGCCATATCCACATGGTAATGGACTGCCCGCCTGCTGAGCTGGGAACTCAGAGATGATGGGGTCCGAGCTCCCACAGATGGAGAAATAATAATGACAGCAACAGTGAAATTAACAAGTCCACTAGCGGGCATTCACTATACACCACACACTTACACACGTCTACTTAAACCCATACGGGGGTCTGTAAAGCAGCTCCTGCTATTACCCTCATTCTGCAGAGACACCGCCGAGTCTCAGAAAGGTAACTCGGCCAAGGTCACGCTGCAAGGACGTGGTAGAGCCAGGATTTGAAGGCAGGCTGGCCCAGAAAACAAGAGGCCAGTGAGATCCATGATGTAGAGGGGAATGTGTGGCTTGGGAGTTGGAACTCCAGTTCTGCAGTGTCCTTACTGTGTGACCTTGGGGATGTAACTGGCTTGAACTTCTGAGTCTCAGTTTCCTCATCTGTACCGTGGGGATGATCGGCCAACTTTGCATGAAGAATGTGAGAATTAAATAAGATGAGACAGCTGATGTTCAGGAAGAAACCAGTGGAGGGAGGAATGAATGCACATTACCATGGAGCACAGTGCTGGTATATAGTAGGCATTTAATAATGAAGCCCACACCTTAGAGAAAGCCCCTTCCCTTTTAAGCTCCTAGGAGTAACAAGGTCTGTTTCCAGGCAGAACTAAGCGTTTTGCTTACTTTATCTCATTTAATCCTAACCACAATCCTCTGAGTTCGATTAACCCACTTTACAGAACTCTAAACTGAGGTTCCAGAGAGTTCAATGGTCTGCCAGTGGGAGGGGCCTCAAAGGTACTAAACATGAGTTGGGAGCCCAGTCAGGCTCCTGTGGAGTCACAGTTTAAGCCAATGGTGTGCAGCAGACCAGGGCCTAGGCCTCCAACCACCTCTGTCCCGGAGACAAGCGTCGAGGGAGGTGACTCTGGTGGCTGAGATGTCTGCCCCTCACAGATGGAAAACCAGAGGGGAGCCGATACAGACTGTCTTGCTCTCGAGCACTCACACACAGCTGCTGCTGCTGCAATGTCCTTGCCCAACTGCTGGGGACAGGCATCACCATGGCAACCGCCAAAGGCCAGCTGGCCTCAGGTGCGAGGAGGGACGGCAGCCACCTTGAGCCCTGGCCTTGGTGCCCTCTGACCACTCCTGGTGATGCATCCAGCCTGGCAGCCTCCGGAAGCCACCAACTCTAACTGCTGGGTGGAGGGAGAGCCCCCCAAACA
Source organism: Micronycteris hirsuta (assembly GCA_004026765.1). Classification (NCBI taxonomy): domain Eukaryota; kingdom Metazoa; phylum Chordata; class Mammalia; order Chiroptera; family Phyllostomidae; genus Micronycteris; species Micronycteris hirsuta. The sequence continues at coordinate 24,424 of PVJI01006143.1, forward strand.
GACCCCACTGACCACACCCCAGCCCCTGCATCCAGGGCCCTCCTCCTGCCCCCAGGATGCTGCCGCCCTGAGGGTCTGGGGTTCTCACCCGCCCGGAGAAGGTCTGGAGGCCCTGGCTCTGTGGGCAGGGGCCGCTCAGCAGTCGCAGCTCTGTGCTGCAAATATTAATTATCTCCTAACGACTCTCCGGGCGGTCATTATATCGCAGCTGCTGGCAGCTGTTCCTAGAAACCTACCCAAGGTATCTTTGGGCAGAAGGAACCTGCCCCGTGGTTGGAGGGGTGAACCAGACCCTGGAAGCATGTGGGGGCAGGACCAGGCTGAGGGACTCTAGGGGAAAGGGGACCTGCTGTCCTTCATGGAGGAAAGGACTTAGGGAGCAATGGGCAGGGTGGGGGGCCTGGATGAGAGGGGAAAGCTCTGGAAAGACAGCACCTTAAGGCAGGGGGTGCCCAGTCTTTGTCCGCTGACCAGCACTTACGTTTATGCAGCATTTGCCGTGTGCTAAGCGCTTCAATGCTTGGCTACGCCAGAGTGCGGTCCCCAGACCTGCAGCTTCAGCGTCCCCTGGGAGCTGGTTCGAAATGCACCCCCCAGACCCATGCAAACAAAATTCCAGGTGACCCACGCCCAGGCTGACGCCAGAGAAGAGCACCTTTAAGGCCGTATCCCATTTTAGGCCTCGCACAAGGCGGTGATTGGGCAAAGGACCATTGTCACCTCCATCAGACAGAAGAGGAACTAAGGCTCAGCGAGGTGAGTCACTGGCCCAAGGTCACACAGCTGGCGAGGAGCACCACCCGCCCTTACGCCTGGACCAAGTTATAGAATGTCACCAGCCTCAAGGGCCCTCCCGGTCAATACCCTCACCAAGCACACCCACCAGTCCAACTTCCGCTCTTCTAAGAATGGTTTTCCCTTTCTTGAACTTCAAATGAAATCACTGAGTGTGTACCCTTAAAAAAAAGCAGCTTGATTCACATACCACACAATTCACCCACTTAAAGTATATAATGTGATGTTTTTTTTACCATATTCACAATGTTCTAAAACCATCACCACAATCCTCTTCAGAGCATTTTATCACCTGAAACAGAAACTCCATGTCCTTCAGCCATCAGCACCCCCCCGACCCCCTGACCCCTAGCCCCTGGCAACCCCTCACCTGCTTTCTGCCTCTATGGACTTGCCTCTCCTGGACATTCCACATCACTGGAATCAGATGCTATACGGCCTTTTGCATCTGACCCTTTTCACTCAGCATCATGTTCCCACAGTTCCTGCGTGTTCTCGCGTCTCAACGCTTCATTTCTTTTTGAGGCCGAATCATACTCCACCGTATGGATGTACGCGTCTACGCGCCCAGTATCGCTGGGTGGGCAAGCACGTAGCCTCTTGTGTCTGCTTCTCCCACTGGTTGTTATGTCCACGAAATTCATCCTGCTGTGTGGTGTGTTTGTGGTGTATTCTTTTTCACTGCTGCATGATATTCCATTGAATACATACACCATTGATTACCCATTGTCCTTCAGCTGAACATTTGGATCGTTCCCAGTTTATGAATAAAGCTTCCCTAAATATCGCTGTGCACATCCTTTTTTTGCCTGGGCCTAGCCAGGTGTGGGAGAGCTGGTCAGTGGCTAGGTAGGTATATGTTTACTTAGCTCCTTTTCTAGCAAAGAGCGCCAGAGTCAGCTGGGAGCCTTTGCCAAACTGTGTCTCATCAGAATGTAGTGACATTGGTTTGTTGTCACTATCTTTGGCCTGTTACTTTCTCTTTATAGCAAAGTGACACTCCACATACCAGAGTGTTCCTAGTTTTCTCTTCAAATAATGTACCTGGGGCCCTGATGGGTGTGGCTCAGTTGGCTGGGCTTCATCCCACAACATGAAAGGTCGCCGGTTCGATTCCCAGCAGGGCACATGCCTGGGTTGTGGGTTCAGTCCCCAGTCGGGGCACAACGGAAGAGGCAACCAAACTATGTATCTCTGACACATTGATGTTTCTCTCCCTCTCTTTCTTCTTCCCTTCCCCTCTCTCTAAAAATAAATAAATAAATACATTTAAAAAATGTATTGTTTTTTTTTTAAGGAATTCGTTTAAAGAAAGTTTTCAGTAAATAAGAGCACAGGTAATGTTTTCACAGAGCAGAAGTCCTGAAGGAGACGCCCAAGTGGATGAGGCTGGGGAGCATTGATACGGGGGCTCGAAGGCAGGCACGGGCTACGGTGGTCAGGGTGGCCGCCCGGCAGCCGAGGGACGCAGGCTGGGGCTGGGAGGATGGGTGAGGCCCAGGCAGATGAGACGAGAGTGGAGGAAAGGCTCCGCCCCTTGGCAGGAGCAGTACAGAGGCCATGGGTGGGCTTGATGAGGGGCGAGGGTCCTGGGTTCCACATTCAGGCTCTACCTCCCAAGTCCTGTGTGACTGTGGGAGCGTCACACCCATCCAATCTGTGATGTGCAGACATTGGTGGGACTGGATGCTCTGGACGGGGTCGCCCGAGCAGAAGCCAGACTGCAGATGTGTTTTCGTTTGGAGTCTTTTCACAAGTTGATCCCACAATTAAGAAGAGGGATTTGTGATGATATCAACATCTTTCAACAACTCAAGGTTCTGGCAGCCGTGGGTCCACATGTCAGGGGGAGACTGCTTAGCCAGAGCTGAATTACAGCCACTCCCACAGGCCCTCCAGAATGCTGCAGTCCCCACCACTCCCTATCGCCTCCCCAACATGCAGAGGGAGTGCTAGCCCACTTACCAGTGCTAGCGCACTGCTGTTTTTCTTATGCAGAGATGAAAGCGACACATTTCTCGTGTCTATGTTTCTAACATACGTGGAAAACAGAAGAAAGCCAGGCCAAGAGGCCCACCGATTTCCCTTCAAAGCGTCACCTTACCAGTCCCTGGAAGCATCTGAGTTTGAGCGCCCTGGCCCATGCGATCTCTCAAGTCCCACACAGATTGGAGAGACTAAACGAGGTGACGAGTTTGTGTGTAGGGCCCTCGGGTGAATTCTGACAGCTTGGCGACCATTAGATGGGGAACAGTCACCCATGGCAGGCCCAGAGGCCAGGAACTGGTATGCGATGTTCAGTCTTGGGCAAGCCCCAGCTCCGGTACACAGACACCTGTGTTCTATCCCATTCCCTAGCTGTGTGACCTTGAACAAGTCATTCTCCTCCCTGTGCCTCAGTTTTCTCATGTGCACGAGGCAGTTCATCACACAGATTGAATATCATCACTTCTAACTCTCACAATAGATTTTTTAAAAATATTTTATTTATTTATTTTTAGAGAGAGGGGAAGGGAGGGAGAAAGAGAGGGAGAGAAACATTAGTGTGTGGTTGCCTCTCATGCACCCCCTACTGGGGACCTGGCCCTCAACCCAGGTATGTGCCCTGACTGGGAATCAAACCGGCAACCCTTTGGTTTGCAGGCCTGAGCTCAATCCACTGAGCTATACCAGCCAGGGTTCACAATAGATTTTTTAATGCAAAGCACACAGTAGGTCTTCAGCACAAGCCAATGGTCACTGTGGTCCTCACCTTCCCCACGCCCTGTCCCGGCCAGCCCTTCACGAAGACACCCCCAGTGTCCACCCAGGTCTCTGCCTTCCACCCCAGAGCAGCCGGGAGGCTGCGCCCATGAACAGGCTAGTTAACTAAATAAATGAATGAGGCAGGTCTATGCTGATATAAATCTCTGGAAGAGAACATTTAGACACTCCATATTCACGCTGGATATCATTTAAATTACCAGGCTGCCTCCTCGGCCCGTATTCCTTATTACCATGTTTTTAAAACCCAGAGCTTAATTGCACATTGCCACAGCCTTTACCCACGGTGCGTGTGGAAATTAGAGGCGCCTGCCTGCCCCCTCATTTGCAGCCCATCACTCCCTGGCCAGCGAGAGGCCTGGGGATTGGACATTGGAGGGACGTGCATGCGTGGGAGCAGGGACCAATGTGACGGGCTGGGGAGTGGGCTACAGAGGGAAGGGACCCATCCATCACCTCCCTGCTTCTGCTTTGCCCCCTGATGGGCCTTTCTCTATACAGGGCCAGGATGATCCTTAAATACAAATCAGATGATGTCATCCACCCAGCTCTGACTCACAGAGCCTGGCTCACTCCAATTGAAAGCAAGCTCCTCCCTTTAGTCCCCCCCAGGCCCTGTGGTCTCTGAACCCCCACAACCTCTCTGATCTCCACTCCCATTACCTCCCACTTTGCCTTGTTTATTGTGTTCCCGCTACACCAGCCTCCTTGCTAAACCGCCAACAAATCACGCTGCCCCAGGACCTTTGCACCTACTGTTTGCTCTGCCTGGCTTGCTCTTCTCCGAACGGTGGGCTCTTCTACCTGCCTCCAATTCTGCTCCCAGAGGCCTTGTCTAAACTATGTCCTCTCTTCCACACTGTCTGATTATTCTGCTTTTTCCCCCCATAAAATTCATCACTGTGCATCTATATTGTTCAGCTTTGTTTCTTTGGCACTCTCTGCCACTAGACTGCTCCCCCACGAGAGCGAAGGCTTGGAAGAAGAGCGGCGAAGGGAACCGAGCCTTGAAGGTGCCTCAGCAGGAGGTTCTCCACCAGTGGCCATCGAGAGAATATACGAATTGTTGTCTTTGGTTCGCATCTCTACGTCACCTTTACCACTGTGGACCGCGATGTTTCCACATCCCATCCTGCAGAGGTGGCGGGAGGGAGCAGGTGGCACTGCGTCATTTGACAGATGGGGACAGTGAGGCTCAGGGATGTGACGTGAGTTCCCGAAGATCACACAGTGAGTTGCAGGGGGCCCTGTCCCCTCACTCTCTGACAAAATGTACCGCACACCTCCCCCTGACAGGGCCCACGCACACTGTTTCCCCTGCCTGGGGGGGGCCCTTTATCCGCCCCCTGGCAGACCCTGAGTTTCTCTGGGGTGGGGGTGGTCGCAACAAGCTTCAGGGAGGCGGCAGGGAGACAGCAAGGCAAGGATGAAGAGTAAAACAACACGGGACATGTGAATAGGGGGTGACCGCTGTGGGCACGGGGTTGTTCCCACCGGAAGATGGCAGAATGTACTTCAGAAGGGCAAGGAAGCCGGGAGTTTTGTCCCGCTGCTCCCATCAGGTGTTGATGGAGGGTAGCTCTAGAGGCATTAACTTCCTGGCACTTCTGACCTACCCTGCATGAGGACAGAGCTCACCCCAGTGGCCACAGGAAGCCCCGCCCCCAGGCAGAGAGAGGCAGGTGGTGGGGGTAGGACGCCATCAGCATGTTTGAAGACTATCCTCTGAACTGCCCAGGGTGGGCCAAATGACATGCACAGAAGCCCACAGCATCTGCTATGGCCACCTGTGGTTACTATTTGCCTGTTTATCAAACAGTCGATCAACAAACACTCTGTTTACCAGTCCTGGCTGTGTGCAGCCCTGAGAACCTCGGCTCCGCCTTCCTAGAATAGAAACTCTAGTTAGGGAGCCCAGACTGAAACACCCAACGCAGCCCGACAAGGCAGGTACCTTTCACAGATGAGGTGCAGAGGCGCAGAGAGGTAAAGTGACTTATACAAGGTCACACAGCTAGTAAGTGGCGGGGCTAGGTCCTGAACCCAGGGCCACACCCTTAACCCCCATTCACAAGTCCCTGGCCCAGGCACCATAAGGGGTAGCTGTTAATAGTATTCCTCCATCCCATGAGAAATTTCTCTACCCTAATCATCCCATTTTACAGGTGAGGACACTGCAGCCCAGCAGGTACCTGATCACAGGGCAGGTGGGAACCAGAAGCTAGGGTTAGACATCCAAGTCATCTGCCTCCCTGGGAGTCAGTCTCAGTCACCACCCCCTTCTTTGGAGGCCAGTGAGCAGAAGACCCAGAAGTAATGATTTTTTTTTTAAGATTTTATTTTTATTTATTTTTAGAGAGAGGAGAAGGGAGGGAGAAAGAATAATGTATGGTTGCTTCTCACATGGCCCTCACTGGGGACCTGGCCCGCAACCCAGGCATGTGCCCTGACTGGGAATCGAACCGGGACCCTCTGGTTCCCAGCTCGCGCTCAATCCGCTGAGCCACACCAGCCGGGCTAGAAGTAATGATTTTTTTTCCATTGAGCAACTGCCATTTATTGAGTAAGTACTGTTTGCCAGGCCTTTTGCATAAACTCTCTCATCTACCCGCCCTATGAGGTGTTAACACACCTATTTTACATTTCACAGCTGAAGAGACTGACATAAACAGGTTTTAGTTTCTTCCCCCCTCCCCTCCCCCAAGGGGCAGGGCCAGGATTCAAATCCTAGTCAGTCTGACCCCAGAACCTTCATGCTCAACATAGGAATTCCTTTTAGAATGTGTGAGCTTGATTGCCGACATCGACAGGGGACTCACCACCTTGCAAAGCAGGCTGGTCCACTGCTGGGCAGCATTAACTGCGTCTTCCTGGTCCCCATATGAGGGCTCCGAGCTCCAAGGCTGGGTCCTGTTTAGCTTATTACCCTCGGAGCCCCGCGCTGGGCCACAGGTGCCATTATTTTGAACCGCTGCCTCTCGGGTTCTGAATTCCGCATCTCAGTCTTCAACTACCCTGTGCAGCATGAAAACTCAACCTAATCTCTCCGGGAAAAGGTTGAGAGACAAGGAAAGAAGCTAAAATCACCTAAAACAAGAGCGGGAAAGCACAGAACAGAGTGGCCGCCACATGGCACACACTCAAAAAAGAGGAAGCAGGTATTATTATCATTATTTGTATTATTATTATTAACAGCAGCAGCAGAGCTATTTTAAGAGCCCAAAGAACCCCCATGCTCACAATTGGGAGCCTCGCCCCTGACAACCACCAGCATACCCAGTACATTAAAATGTACCCACAGCCCACATTTAAGACAATTTTCTGTGAAAAAATAATTTGGAAGGAATTTTGTCATTTTACTTGGAATATTAATATCAATTTTAATTTAATTTTTTAAAAGAATTTATTCATTTTTAGACAGAAGGGAAGGGAGGGAAAAAGAGAGGGAGAGAAACATCCATTTGTGATTGCCTCTTACATGGCCCCCACTGGGGACCTGGCCTGCAACCCAGGCATGTGCCCTGACTGGGAATCGAACTGGCAACCCTTTGGTTTGCAGCCCACACTCAATCCACTGAGCTATGCCAGCTGGGGCTCAATTTTAATTTTAAAAGTTCCTCTTCCTTTATCAAAGCGAGTAATTTTTTTCCCTTCAGGTGTCAAGCACTCTTGGAGGAGGAACTAGATGGGGAAACTGAGGCACAGGGGGGCGAAGTTTCCTGCCTGATAAGGCCCACTTAGTGGTGGCAGCTGTGTTCCAACCCCACCGGTCTTCGGCTATAAAATAGAAGTGGCCCCCGGAAGAGGGTGAGTGGGAGGGTGGGGGGCGGGTGTTGAGCTGGCTCGGCTGGGGGATGGAAAGTGGGGATGGAGGGGAGTTGCTGCCTGCTTAATTGCTCCCGCTAACGGTTCAGGGCCAAAGCTCCGCCGCCCTCTTATCTCTGTCTTCACCATTTTTCTTCCTGGGCAATGAAGTTAAAAATCCCTCCTCAGTGCTCTGATGGGGTTTTGTAAATGTGGCCTCCCTATCACTATTTAACATGCGCTGCTAAAAACTCGATAAATAGCCACCGTCATTTGCAGATTAGCTGTTCACATGACGAAATGATTTATTTAGAAGATTCCTCTCTTCTCTCTCTCTCTCCCTCTCCCCCCCCCCGCCCCCATTCCTTGGCTAAGAACATATTCATCCGAAACTAAGGGAGGAACGGAGGTGAGGCTGATGGGGGCAGTGAGAGGAGGGAGTGCAGGCGGAGGCGAGAGAGGAAACTCGGGTGCGAGGGGGGCTGGGGCAGGTGGTGGAGGGTGGGGGCAGGGGAAGGAAAAGGGGAGAGAGGGGGGAAATGCAGGGAGGGGCTGGCAGAGAAACTGAGAGAGGGAGACAGAGACGAGGACGGACCCAGAGAAAGCAGGCCACTGAGGCAGAGGCGGGGAGAGAGTCCAACAGAGACCCAGGGAAGAAAAACACACACAGAGAAGGAGACAAAGGCAGAGAGAGAGGAGGGACACAGAGAGCAGGGACCAAAATGGAGAGGGAGGGGATGAGCCTGGCTGAGAGGAAGGGAGCGACAGAGCTCACACACACACACACACACCAGGAAGGAGAGAAGAAAAGCGGCCACAGTGAGCCAGGGCAAATGGAGGAAAGGGGCTGAAGTGGAGGAACCTCAGTGCCGGACGGAGGCGGGTCCCCACGAGAGCCGGCCACTTGGGTGCTGCTCCCTGACCCCCACTGACCAGGCCAGAGCTCGAGTCCTGTCTGGGGAGGTGCTCCCTCTGCCCCATCCAGCCTCCTCCCAATCCCGCCAGGCCAGGCAGGGAAAGATGAGCCCACACTGGCCTAGAAACTTCTCTGCGCCTCTCTGGTGGACAGAGAGGCCAGGCAGCTGCCCCTGGGCTGTCTTGCCGGGAGAGAGAGAGAAAGAAAAGAGCTTGGCTTCCTGCCTGGGATCTCCTTTTTATTATTTCATGCATATACATATGTTTATATAAATTTCTAGAAAACATAAATATATATGTATAAATCTCTCTCCCTCCCTCCCTCTCTCTCTCTCTCTCTCTCTCCCTCTCTCTCTCTCTCCTTTGCAAGCCCGAGAGATAACCAGGCCTGGAGCAGAGGCTACAACGATAAGAAGATTAGAGAGGATTGGTTCATTTGTTGTAAGATACTCCAGGAGGGAGATTTTGCTCTCAGAAGACCAACCGGAAGGTTATCTAAATAGGCTAGGTCTGAACTCACCAGAGCTGCTCCCCACTGGGACATTAATGGTACAAAGAGCAAAAGACAGGAGGGGCGAAGATGAGTTATAATGATTATTTGATTATCTTGGGCTTTAACAAACCCAGCCAGTGCGTCTGGGTGTGAAAAATTAGCTGTTCTCACAGCGGCAAATTTCACAGCATCGGCGTTATATATCTCTTTCTTCAGAGAGGAGACAGGCGCTGAGCTCTGGCCCTGGGGCGACAAGGACACCCCAATTTCTCTTGAATGTGGCCCAGCAGCCCCGATGCTCTGGGCGCAAAAAAAAAAAAAATGCCCAGCAATTCAGGATCAGTTCAAGGAATGTTCTGTTTTAATAGCTTAACTATATATGTGTGTATCTATATATAGATAGATGTAGATTATATATATACACAATTAAATATATAGAGAAAGAAAGAGAGAAAGGGGGGCTGGAGGGTCTATATAGAGAGGACTGCACACTTGCTTTTCTTTTTTTTTTTTAAAGATTTTATTTATTTATTTTCAGAGAGAGGAGAAGGGAGGGAGACAGGGAGGGAGAAAGAACAATGTATGGTTGCCTCTCACACGGCCCTCACCGGGGACCTGGCCTGCAACCCAGGCATGTGCCCCGAACTGGGAATCGAACCGGAACCCTCTGGTTCCCAGCCCGCGCTCAATCCACTGAGCTACACCAGCCGGGCAACACTTGCTTTTCTTAAAAAGTTTTTTAAAAAGCCAAAACTCTCTGGCTCATGGGCAGGAGCAAACAGCACTCCCCGCTGGAACTGCACCGCCCGGCACAGCAGCCGCCGTCCACTGAGTGCCTGGAAGGCGGTGAGTCGGAACTGCAGTGCACAGTGAACGCAAAGGACGCTGGATCTTGAAGACTTGGTAGGGAGAACACACACACAAACACCCCGTGAATGTAAAATATCACATTAAAGATACCTCTACATCGATTGCAGGTCGAAATGAAAACATCTGGGCTGTGTTGGGTTAAACCAAGCCTGTGATTAAAATTAATTCCACCTGTTCCCTTCTCCACTTTAAAATGTGGGCCCTGGGACATTTGGGGTGATGTGTGTGCCTCCCGTCCTCGTTCTGCCGGACACGGTGCTGCCTCAGACTTGGCCCTGAGGCAACCGCGGCTTGCACTTGTCTGGTTAAAAGTGCCCCAAACTAGTGGCGTTTGTTCCAGCATCTAAGTGCCACCCTGGGGTGGGGGGAGGTGGGGGAGGATTAGTGACAGGCCAAGGCATCAAAGCCTGGGTCTGGAGGTAACAAGCCCACGGTGGCTCTTCAGTGCAGACCCAAACCCTTGTGCTGTCCCGGCTTCACAGCTCCCACGGGACGGGCGAGGCCCCCACACCTTCCAGCACAGCCTGCCACGCGGGCTATGGAGTTTAGCTACAGAGTGCGCTGGTCAGACACTTGGGGGAATGTCTTCTTCCTGTCCCCTGTCCCCACCCTGCTCCCTGCCACCATCTCTCTTCTGCTCAGACCCCACCAGGGACATAGCACTTGGTCTAAGGTAGGACGAGGGCAGCATCACAAAAGAGGAGGCATCATGGGTAAGGTCGGAGGGCGCCGGGGATTAGAGCAGAGATACGATGCTGTAAGAGGGTCAGACTGCTGGAAACACTTTGTGTCTGGCTCTGCCCTGAGTACCTACATGATTCGGGTGGCCTCGTTTGCTCAGCCCTGAGAGGCAGGGTCGGTTTTGTCCCCATGTCACCGCAAAGGGAACGTGCATTGAGCACTTACATGCCAGCTCCATGCTGCTCTCAACCTTTGTCCCCTGACCTCATCCTCACAATCCAGGTGGGCATGGCTGTTACCCTCAACTGACAGATGAGGAAACCAAGGCTTGGAGAGGTGCAGTGATTTTCCTAAGGTCACCTGCTACTGCAGTCCATGTCCCTCGCCCACAACAGTACAGGTGTCTTAGTCCACCCCTGCAAACCCAGGGCAGTGCCAGCCGGGTAAGGGAGGGGCAGCACAAGGGAAATGGGACATAATCCCCACCATCCAGGCGCTCATGGCCCTTCTCCAGGGCCAGTGCTCTCCCAGGTACAGATAAGCCTGAGAGAAAGCAAGGAGGGCTTCCTGGAGGAAGGGGCATCCCACTGGGCTTTGAAGAAGGAGGAGAGTGTGGTACAGCAGGGCCTTCTAAGCAGAGGACCTCATCTAGCATGAGCAGATGAAGGTTCAGGCCTGACTGGTTGATCTTTTCAGGTTTGGGGTGATAGTGCCTGTTTCCCCACCTGCTCCACGAAGCTGCTAATAGCTGCCCTCACTCACTCACTAGCAGCTGCAAACTTCAACTGAGATGTTAGCCAGGAAGTGCTTTAAAAAGTAGAAATGACCGGCAGATATTATTGTCACCATTATCACCATCGTCACCCCCTGTCTGCTCTCCATCCATGCCTCCTCCACCTTGCCCTAACCCTCCTCCCTCCTTAAATCACAAAACCCATGTTCTGGCCCTGCCCACTCCAGCCCCAAATAATAAGAAGGTGGCTGCATTCAGAGATTCTGCGGGAAGGAAGAGAAATCCAGCAGACGTGTGGATCGTGCTGTGTTCATAAGAATGGACTCGGGCATGGAACTGCCCTGGGGTCGAGGGCTGCCCCTTCCATGTGGCCTTGGCAGTCACTCCAGCTCTCTAGGCCTTAGCTGCCTGGTCTGCAGAAGGCGGGGGTGGGGGGGCAGGGGTCACGCTGCCTCTTTTCTAGGGGAGTCATCACCTCAGCCGCTGTGGGTTGAGGTGCCTGACCAATGCCCACGAAATGCTCACCCCAAGGCGCCTGTGGTGGAGACAGCTACTCGCCCACCCCACGTCCGTTCCCCACCTCACTCACTAAGGTGCCTTTTACTCTGAGCCGCATTCGGCTCACGGGAAAGAGGCATCTCCTGGCTTTCTCTGCAGCTGGGCGTGCCAATGAGATGTCAACTGAAGTCACCGAGTGGAGGGCAGGGGGACTTGAGGGGCTCTTTAAAAGGAGCTACCCCCCGCTGGATGAGCGCCCCTTTGTCTCCCCCACCCTGCCCCATTTTTCAGCCTTCTTTAAGCCTAGAATCTGGGTAGCAGGCTAGAAGCTGGACCGCCTGGCCGGGTGGCACCTCCCAGCCTGGACCCCCACCCGAGGCCCCAGGGGAGGGCCGGAGCCACCGCTGCTTATGCATAAAGACAGAGATGAAGAGGATCAGTTTGGCCTAAGCGACTGGGGCACTTTCCACGGACACCATCAAGAGCTCGCAGCGTATTATCCTCGTTATTATTATCACCCTCATTATCGTCATCACTGCCGGACAAAGCCAGCCCCTGGGCTTCCTTTCCCCAGCCTGCGCCCCACCGCACATCCCTCCCTGCGACATCTTGGCTTCGCGCCCTCTGTTCTCCCCCCCTCACTCCTCTTTCTTCCTTTTATGTTCTCTGTGAGCACCACCCCCAGCTCCCCCCACCCCGCCACTGTCTCTCCCCTTTCTCCTTCCTCTTTATTTTATCTCAACTTGCCACAAATCTGTTCCCCTACAAAGCAGCTGCCATCTTTGTTCTGGGCCATTATCTGTGGCAGCGCGGCCCGAGAGGGGCTGCTGGGCAGACAATCACCGGGTAATAGAGTGTCTGCGAGCTATTGTGGAGTGTGTCCGAGCCGATCCATCACCCGCCGCCTGACACCGCACAGGCGGCGGCCGCAAAGCCCGCCAGGCCACTCTTGGAATCTCTCTCCTGCCCCTCCGCAAGAAGGACCATGACCCGGGGTGAGGTGACCCTGGTATCTCTCTCCGGCCAGAAGGCCACGAGTTGTTGGTTCTTGGGACGTGCTAAGCGCTTCCTGGCTCTAGCTCATTGAATCTACACTACCGCTCTCTCGGGGAGGGTAGCTTATTCTACGGTTTTATGGATGTGAAGCTGAGGCTCAGAGAGGGGAAGTCATTTGCCCAAGGTCACACAGCACAGTAGAGGCATGGGTCCTGAGACCAGGTCTGTCTGCCCCAAAGCCTGTGGTCTTAAACGCAGGTCCTGCCTTTGAGGCATGGTGAAGAGCTGGGTGCATCTGAGACCCAGGATGCTGGTCCAGGACCTGCAGGGCCATGTTCTAGACAGGGACCGTGCAGTTATTACAAGAGCCGTGCCCCAGCCTCGCCCCCCTCCCCACCATGGAGTTGCTGGTCTAGTGGGGAAAGGTGGGCAGAGCGGAGAGGAATGTTTGTCACGCTAGGCAAGAGCGCCGTGAGCGCCTGGTTTGCCTCCCAGCTCTGCTACTCAAGCTGCGTGGCTTTGGTCCAGTCGCTGCCCCTCTGTGCCTCAGCTTCCTCGTCTGTGACGATGCCTGTTCTTCCACCATGGTATTGCTGGGCGGACTAACGCCTATGAGAGCGTCTGGCACTTCAGACAAACCATGTTATGTATTAGACATTGCTACTCACCCTGGTCCTAAAGGGGCCCAGAATTTTATTTCCATTATGCCAGATACGCCCCCAAACCAGCCCAAGCAAAGGGGTATCGTTATTATTCCCATTTTCCAGATGCAGACTGAAGCTTGGAGCCTTGCCTGAGATCATCCAACTAGCAAAATAACATTCCTCCTTGTGGGTTCTTCGGGCATTAATTGAGCACCTACTGCATGTCAGGCTTTGGGCGAAGTTCTGTAAGAGCTACAAAAAGGTGGCTTTCTGAAGCCACTCGCTTTGTTAGGAGCCCTTGTCTCTGCTAAGCAAGACTCAGTTAATTCCTCAGCAATCCTCAGAGGTCAATGTCATTATCCTCATTGTACAGGTGAGAACACAGAGGCACCAGGAGGTTAAGTCACGGGCAGAAGATCCCAGAGTCAACAAACAGGGCACCCTGGGCTGTGCGCGGCAGTCTGACTCTGGAAATGGAGAGACATGGACTTGCCTGGCCTGAGACCGCTCCTGACCCTCCTGAATCACAGTCTAGGGGGTAGAGGCCCCTAATTAGGGTGTGAAGAGTTAGTGCCACCCAAGTGGTAAGCGACATCCCAAAGGGCTCTGGCATACAAGCAGAGAACTCAAGCACAGGCCACTCAGTAAAGGTTTCTTGGAGGAAGAGAAGGAGAAGGAGGAAGAGGAGGAGGAAGGGCTGAATGGGGACCCTTGGGGATAATGCCTAAGTCGGGCAGGGGACTTTGGAGCATCTTGCTGAGCTGGAGGAGACTCAGAGGAAGAGAGAATCAAAACATTCTGGCCACTAATCTGAGCTCACCATGGGGGCTCTGCAGAAGGGTGCAGAAATCTTAAAATGTACCCCAGGGATCAGTTGCCCATCTGGATACTTTTTTTATTGAGTACCTACTGTGTGCCAGACCCCTGCAGGTGCTCCCTGGCCTTAGATTGCTCACACTCAAGCAGGGAGACAGCCATGGCACAGGCACAGCCTCCAGAACTGCAGGGGCTCCTGGGAGGCCTGGAGCCCTCTCAGCTTGTGGAGCCCAGAAGGTTTCCCACAGGAGATGGCATCTGAGCTGGGCCCCAGAGGGTGGGGCAAAGCCAACCAGAGAGAGAAGAGAGGGGACAGTGTTCCAGGTAGAGTCACCAGCATGTGCAAAGGCTGAGGCGGGGTGGGAGACAGGGGGAGGACAGAGGGAAGGAGCCAGGTGGGGAGCAAATGGAAATGGGGTTTGCAAATCACCTTGACAACCAGCCTGTGCCCGGGAGAGGGAGGGGCCAGCTCTCTGTGTAGAAGTCTGCACAGAGGTGCTGCAAGGGGATATTCTCAGGGGAGTTGAGTCAGCTGATCAATATCACAGTGACAATACCCACCGTCCTTTGTGCACTTCCCAGTTTCCCACGCTGTGCGTACACCTTCCAAGGGCGTCAAACTCATTTTTACCGGGGGCCACGTTAGCCTCGAGGTTGCCTTCAAAGGGCTGAATGCAATTAACTAGGGGCAAGGAGCTCTACATTCAGCCCTTTGAAGGCAACCATGAGGCTGATGTGGCCCCCAGTGAAAATGAGTTGGACACCCCTGCCTTCCACGAACCATTTCTAGTCATGTCTTTCCATCACCCTTATAAGAGAGGTCCTGTGATCATCTGTTCTACAGATGAGAAAACCAAAGCTCAGAGAGGGGGAGTCGTTTGCATGTCTCCGACTCTAGAGCCCAAGCTCTCAGCCACTGCAAAAAAGCAGGGGCCTCTCTTCCTGGGGGCCTCCCCAAGGGGCTGGGGCAGACCTTCCCTCCCTGGCCACAGCGGAAGTCCCTTCCGCCTCCTGGCGGCCACACCCTGTCCTGTTCTGGTCACACTCCCTAGTGGGATTGCCTGCATTCCTTTGCCAACCAGCCCCTACTCCTCCTGCAGGGCCCAGCTGAGATGATCCCATGCCTGGGATGTTTTCCTGGCCAAACTGCCCCTTTCTGAGTCCTTTGTCCCTGCAGGAGGGCATTTTCCTGTGCTGGCCATTCTGCCGGGTTTCTGGAAGAACCCTGATGTTAGATACCATTTACGAAGCACACCCGTGCTCCAGGCCCAGACAACGGAAGTGTGACAGTGCCGGGAGTGGTAGAGTAGTGATCACAACACTAATGGTCGCGTGAGTGATCACTCTCCATGTTTAAGCCCCAGCTGGACGCCAGGCATTGCAGTGACAGTGACTTCAGTTGTGACCATTTATTCAGCACTCACTCTGGACATTTAAATGGATGCAGGGCACTATGGAGCCTTGCTCCCATCTCTGGATCTAGCCAACCAACAGGTGCCTGGGAAGCCACACTGCCTCTCCTGACCAATGACATCGAGTTGCATCGTCTGTGAAGGGCTGACTCCAAATACCTAGGAGACCCACGGAGATACCCGTCCTCTTTGGTCCCTCTTCCTGCCTAGGTCGGGGCCTCTCTGAACCTCCTGGAAGCCTTGCCAAGGGCACGCTGTCTGGGCAATTGATTCTTTAGCGGACTCTCCTTTTCGCTCCACTGCTCCCCGAAACCCCATTGCTCTCTTTTTTCTTCCCTTCCGGACTCCGAGTTTGGCCGTGGGACATTGAGGCCCTGCACAGAGACCCCAGGGAATCTTGGGGACTCCTCTGTGTCCTGGGCTCCTGTGGGGCAGGAGGGGCCCACGGAGGTGCAGGGAACCTTGGAGACAGCAGGGGGGGCTGGCTGACCGGGGAAGACCTCCAGGACGCACACCAGCTGGGAGAATGCCAGGGCGAGGAGAGGGCAGAGGGCGGAGGAGAGAGGGAAGACCCTTCGGGCCATGACAGAGCCCTGGAGGCGTTGCCCAAGTCTGGGCCCGAACCAGAGGTTTCACTGATGGGAGGGGAGGAGGGGAGGGGCAGAATGTGGGTCGGTGAGACCTTGTAGAGAGGGTGGCGAAGGCGTGTGCGCAAGTGGGCAGGACGGGCGGCTGCCTGGGTGAGTGAAAGCCAGATGCGAGACGACAGTGAGACTCCTTGTGCTGCCCCGTCCCAGGAAACACAAATGCATAAGCCTTCCTGCCCCAAGGCTGCTTAAAACCAAATGCAAAAACATATATATACTTTGTCTTTCATTTAAAATCAAGAGTCGCCTCGAACGTCGGGGGAGGCAGCCCCTGCGCGCCAGGGCCCGATGCAGGAATTAACAAAGGCGGCCGGTCCCCGTGCCTCCGTATTTACGGATCTGTGCATGCACACACAAGGTGAGATAGGATGAATGGCTAATTTCCCAGCGGTTTTGCTCCTGCTTGCTGCAAAGTTGTGAACAAAATGACTGGCCATGCATTGAACTGGCTTACACAGCTCTCCATATGGAAATTAAGATAATCCAGGGCCCAGCTTTGTGTCTCAGCCACGGCAGGGGAGCAAGGAGGGAAGGGGAGGGGGCTGGGGAGGCTCCAAAGGGACGGGGGTGAGGCTCCCAAGCCTTTCAGAAGCACAGCTTACCACGCGGGCTGGGGAATTTAGCTAGATTTTGTTGGTCAAACACTTGGGGGAATGTATCTTCCCCCTCCCCCTCCCCCACCCCGCTCCCTGCCACCGTCTCTCTTCTGCTCAGACCCCACCAGGGACCTAACGCCTGGTCTGGGGTAGGAAGGTTTTAGGCTACAGCACAAAAGAGGAGGGATTATGGGTAAGGTCAGAGGGCGCCGGGGATTAGAGATATGATGTATTAAGAGGGCAAGACTGCCAGGAACATTTTCCGTTTCTGTGAAGCCTGTGTTAATTGATGAGAAAAATCTCTCCCCTACGCATCCCCTCCTTCCATCCCCGTGCTCCAGCTTCGGTCCCTCTTTCTTGTGCCCTTGCTTAATTCTCCCTCATTCCTTACATCTTTCCGCTTGGCCTCCAATCTCTTCTTAGCCTCGGCTTTTCCGGTGGGTTGGGATGTAAGGTAAAGGCGGGATGTTCTAGGTGAGGCAATCTGGCGTCTGGGGTGATGCTCAGATGTCCGCTTCAGATCCCTCCTGGGCCCACGGCCCATGCCCTGCAACACACAGCTGCACACAACATGTGTGTGATTGGGGGAGTTCCTCGACCTCTGTGAACCTCTGTTTTCCAGTATGTACAATGGGAGTCAGAAATAGCCATGGCTTCGGCCTTCTCTCTTCTTTTTAACTACCTGCTATGCTGGGGATTGGTTATGGCTCTGAGCAAGCTCCCTCCTCTCTCCGAGGTCACAGCCACAAGGAAGGAAGTCAACCAACAAACACAATGGTGGCAGATTTGAGACTGAGATAAGGGACATGCACTGGGCACAGTCAGCGGTGACGGTGACGGAGCTAACAAGGGGTAAAGACTGGGGTGGGAGGTCATCAAGAAGAAATCAGGGTAGGCATCCCTGAGGAGGTGTCCCCATAGTGTAAACCGAAGGTGAGAAGGAGCCAGACTTGTGAAGAGCAGGGCACAGGGAAGAGTCTGCAGGCAGAGGAACAAGTGCAAAGATGCTGGGAGGAGGAGATGGGTGTGGAGGTGCCGGGGGCGCTGCGGGAGGTCAGCTCGGAGAGCAGGTGCGGCCTGCGGTAGCAGCTTTATAAAATCTGAAGTACACAAATAGCCAGTGGAGGGTTTTACGCAGGGAAGTGATATAAACGGGACCGCATCCGCATTTTTACAAGATGGCTTTGGTGCGAGCTGGAGAACATGTCACGAAGGGGCCACAGCAGAGGCCAGAGGGACCCGTGAGGTCACGTGGTGTCGAGAGCACAGACCCACGCCGTCTCTGCTTCCCAGTCCTGTCCTCTGGGGCAAGTGTCCAATGACTCGGTTTCCTCATCTGTAAAACAGACGTGACAACAGGAATACCCACCTCATGGTCCGTGAAAAGGCTTCATGTCATCTCTACACAAAACAACCAGGATACACCCCCCCACACACACACGTGTTTAAGTGCTAGATGCCCGTTCTCCACCAACGCTGTTCTGGTCATTCAGGACAGAGACGTGGCGCTGGGGACAGGGTCAGCAGTGGCACAGACAGGGCAGAGTGGGCAGACCCTTTGGGGGAGCATGCTGGACCCTAAGCAAGCCTCTCCCCTCCCTGGTTTGCCTGGCTTTGGGGTAGAGAAGCTGTTTTGTAGACCTGGCCTATGGGAGAAAGTTTTTAGCTGATGGTCCACTTTTACCCCAAATCAATGGACTACAAGGCTCACGCCATCGGAGGCTAGTCCATGGAAGCACAGGGGGGCGAGGGGAATCCTCTGTCCTGGGGTTTCTCAGCCACGGCTCTACTGGCACTGGGGCTGGATGGCTCCTTGGTCATTGTGGGCTGCTTGGCGTCACCCTGGCCTCTGCTCACCGGGCACCAGGAACGTGCACCCGCCCGCCCACTGTGACTGTCAAAAATGTCTCTAGACATTGCCAGATGTCCCCCAGAGGCAAAACTGCCCCAGACTACTGTGACCGGGGCAGCTCCACAGCCACAGTATTGCGTCTCACCATGGGTGGCACGCTTCAGGAGGAACAGGCCACAGGCGGAGCTTGTTCTGCCAGAGAGCAACCAAGACAAAAACCTTCGCTGGAAATGGAAAGGCTCTTGGAGGACGTATGATGGCCTTGACTAGGCTGTCACTTGGAAGAGAGCCCGTGAGGAAGTGACAGGGAGACAAGGAGAAGTCTATGGATCCAATTCAGAGTTGCCCAAAGATGACAGGAGTTGCCTTGGGAGGGAGGGAGCTCCCCGTTACTGGTGGCATGCAAGCCAAGATGTGATGATGACCATCTGGTGGGAACGAAATACTGCATAACATACAGATGTCATTCCCAGGATCCTCCCTCACTCCGAGGGAAATCTGTTTTTTCTCTTCTAATCCAGAGCCTACCAATGTCCAGGGCACCGTCACTTCCCCCAGAGGCCTCCTGACTGGTCCATCCTGTGTGGCTCTCTCCCTGCTGCAATTACACAGCTCCGGGGCTTCTCCTTAGAGCACTTAGCTAAATCTCCCAGCATGACATGTAAGAAGAATAAAAATGCAGAGTCCTGTTCTTGGGGCCCAGGAAACCCACGGATTCCAAATAGAAAGAATAGAAAGAAAGGAAACCCAGCAGAAACAGTAGGCCTGGGTCAGAATGAGGCAGTTACAGCACCAGGTTGTAGTTCCTAGGGTTAAAAAAAAAAAAAAAAAAGAGCAAAAGTTTCCATTTCCAGGTTTGAGGGCCATGAACTTGTGTTGTCCTCAAGGCCAGGCTGGGGCTGCAGGCACTTGCTGGCAAGTCTCTGGCCACCTCCTCCCCAGACAGGCCCGGAATCCGAGAGACTGGCTTAGCAGAATGCAAAGCCACGCCCTGCGTTGGACCTGGAACAGGAAAAGCACGTTAGTGGCAATACTGGTGAAATCCAAATAAAGTCCCGAGTTTGGTTAATAACACTTTGCCAACGAGACTGTCTTAGTCCCAGCACACACGCCATCGTTTTGCAGGGCACTGCCATCGGGGGCTGGGTACAGGGTCTGTGGGGACTCGCTCTACTACCTGTGCAATTTCCTATAAACCTAGTCAGTACAAAGAAAAAGTTATTTTTTAAAAAATTGGCTTAAGAAGAAATTGGGCCATGAAAGCACCACCATCACATAATCCTTGCTCATATCTATGTGCCCTGCGTTCACTTTTCCATGGAATATATATATATAATATAATATATAATTGTTTAATCCTCTCCCAAGGATGCTGAGAGACGAAGTGTGGGGGGCAGGGAGAGAGAAGAAACATGGATGTGAGGGAGAAACATCCACCATGTCCTCTCATACGTGCCCCAGCTGGGGACTGAGCCCGCAACCCAGGTGTGCACCCTGACCGGGGATCAAACCCACAACCTTTTGGTGTATGGGATGTTGTTCCAAACAACTGAGCTACCAGCCAGGGCAGCAATATTTTTATCTAAATGAACTCATTTTTATAATATGAAATCTTTATTTGCTTATACCCAACAAATATAAAATGATAAAGGAGAATCTGCAGCATCCTCTACGCACAGTTTTTAAATGTCGAAGAAGAAGGTACCTCCGAGCCGACTTAAAAGATGCCCGTGAACGCGTCTGGGGACTCGCTCTGTTCCGTGTCGTAGCTTCCGCTGCTGCTCCCACAGAAACGTCACCACGTTTGAGACACTCTCCCTCCGTGACCACAACGCACGTAACCCTAAAACAGACACAATGTTGCCTCTGCTCGACCGTAAAGGAAATTTTCTGATTGCAGTTGATGTGCCTTGCCAATTCTTTTGTTTAAAATTAGAAGCTGAGGTTTCTTTAGGTCGGTGCTAATTAGTTTGTAATACTGTATGGACTTTAAATGCACAAACACAATTTTTTTTCATTTTCTCGTATGCCTCTCGTTATTTTTTTTCCTCAGAGGTATCGAGATACAATTGACATATAGCATCCTGGAAGTTTAAGGTGCACAATGTGGAGATTTAACACATGTAAATATTTTGAAATGTTTACGAGGAAAGGTTAGTTAACAGATCCTTCACCCCGCATAATTAGCATTTAAGATCTCTTATAGCAACTTTCAGGTATGCAACACAGTATTATTAATTATATTCACTATGCTGTTGCACTCTTTTTTTTGTTTTAAATTTTTATTTTAAAATGAAACTCTATACCAATGAACAGAAATGGAAAACCAGTTTCCCTTGCCCACATGGATGGCGACCATACAAACAAATACAAATAATGACGACAAAAACAAAACTGTTTCCAGTACTCGCCAAAGGCCCCAGGTCTGTTTCTGATTTCCCCTCATTGAAGAGGGAGGTGAGCAGAGCCACCATAGGAAAGTGTGAGAGACCTGTCAGCGCTAACAGAGCTTTGTCCTGCGGGAGCCCCAGGGCTGGGGGAGGACGGGAGAAAAAGGGAAGCATTTCCCACCATGCGATGGAGCTCGTGTACAGCTGCCTCTGACATCTGCGTGAGGGTGCGCCCTGTCCTTCGGGAAGCGCTGTCCTAAAGTCTCGTGGTCCGATATGGTGACCGTGGCCACGTGTGGCTACTGTATGTTCAAGTCCATTTAAATTGAATAACATGAAAACTTGGGTTCTTAAGTCTCCCCAGCCACATGCCAGGTGCTCCACAGGTGCCCACGGCTGGCGGCAGCTGCGTCGAACAGCACAAGGAGCCACTTCCACCACTGTAGGAAGTTCTATGGAACAGTGCTACCCTGAAGTGTCTCCTTCTGATTCAGGGTTGGGGGGCAGAGGACAGGGGGAGGCTCACTGACACAAGCGTGTTTCCAAACTCCTTCTCTAAGTGCTGGTGGAAGGGGCCAGGTCGGCGGCCCCTGGAGACTGCAGGGAGACAGATGGGGCCTACGCTACTGTCAGGCAGATGGGGCTTTACCTCTGGCCTCGCTGAGCTCGCCAAGAAGCCCCACCCACCTCTGGGTCCTCAGAGAGGAGACCCTCTGGCTGCCGCCTCTCTGAGGTCAGGGCTGCTCAACATCCCTTCAAGGCCCCTTCCCCCTCCCCACCACACAACACCCAGAAAACCAACCAAGCCCGCTGCACCTACCGATGCCTTGGAGGCAGATCAAGATGAATCCAAGGGATCGGGAAGAAGGCAGATGGCCGGGAAAGTAAGATTTTGCCCCAAGTGGTCACTGAGCCTACTTCATCATCCACATCAGTTTTTCCGGCTACCTTCAGGGTTCACGTTCACATAATCAGTCCTGTCAGTCATCTTTAACCTCCTTTTTTTTCCCTCCCTAAGAGAAAAGCATGGTCACAGTTGGAAGCATGGCTGGGCTGCTTGTTACCTCGGTTCAAATCCTTACTCAGCCACTTGGTAGCTGTGCAACTTCGGTCAAGCCACTTAACCTCTCTGAGCCTCCGCTGTTCTGCCTCTGACATGGACATTCCTATAGTATTCAGTGAGTATAAAGTGCCCAGTACCTGGTGAATGGTAAAAAGAAAATGTTGGTTCCTGCAATTACTGAAAAGATTAAGCAAGAGGTTTGTGGATAACCTTTGTAGAATGTAAATAAGTACATAAACAATAAAGAGAGTGGTGGGAATGTGCCCACTAATAACAACTGATAAATTTAATATCTGAGGGGAAGCCACTCTTGGGCACCCAATTTCTCGGGTCCCAAAAATCTCCGATCCCCTGCCACCAACATGCCAAGATCCATGTGGTAGACATCATTACCATTCATCAATATCCAGGTCTCTACTTCCAAGTTCAGGGCAGTTACAAATTCTCTTCCCCTTGAAATTAAGTGTGGTCATGTGATGGATTTGACCAATTAAATATGAGCATTGCTTCCTGGCCAAAGTATTTAATTGCTGGCACAGACTCCTCACTATCCTCCTCCCCTGCTGTGTGGATCATGGAAACATATGACGAGATGGCAGTGTCATAAACTGGTGACTGCTCCTCCAGCTGGGTCCCTGAGCGACCTCAGTGAGCAGCAGTGCACCTGCTGACCTGCCCTGGACAGGTGGGATGAGTGAGAAATGCACCTTTGTCGTTTGAAAACCATGAGACTGTGGACTATTTGTTACAGCAGCATGACCTAGCCCATCCTGACTGATACAATACAGTTGGCCCTTTCCCAGCGGATGCATATTAGAAGGAGAATTCAGGCTTGCTCCTAAATCAACCCTGTCCCTCACACACCACTGCTGAAGGAATGATTCCCTCTAGACCCACCAAGGCCATTAGCCTTCCCGTGCCCCCATAACTTCAACCCACATGCAGACTGTGATCTAGCATATCGTCCGAATATGGGCCCCTTTGGGAAACTAAGACTCGGGCCACATCAGCCACGAGTTACAGAAAGAATGCATTCCAGCCTTTCACCAAACCTCCCCCTCCCCACCTGCACCAAATGCCTGCCAAGCATCACAGGATCTGGCTCACGTCCAAGAACGTATTA
This sequence comes from Micronycteris hirsuta, assembly GCA_004026765.1. Classification (NCBI taxonomy): domain Eukaryota; kingdom Metazoa; phylum Chordata; class Mammalia; order Chiroptera; family Phyllostomidae; genus Micronycteris; species Micronycteris hirsuta. The sequence continues at coordinate 47,515 of PVJI01006143.1, forward strand.
GGGGTGACACTTTCAAAAACCCACATCAACAAACAAGACACCACAGAGAATTCATCCCCCTCTTTCCAAATAAGAGGGACATATTGCTCTTGCAAAGAGCTATGCTGCTAATTATGCAAACTCCCTCCTCATTAGGAATGGCAACAAGATCTTTGAAACACAGTTTGCAATTTTTTGGTTTTTCAGAAAACTAAGAAATTAATTACGAGATTCTAACTTATTTGCTAAATGAAATTGTTCTTCAGCAGACTGTTGAGTTTCCTCTTTTTCTTTTTGTTGGGTGCAAAGTTGTTCGGGGGCTAAGACTGCATTCCATGCTAATTATGTCATGTGTGTGACACTCCTTATGTCCCTATTTGAAAATAAAGAGCAACGATAACAACAAAGCTCATCGGAAATGCCCCGGTCTCTGGATTTCTCACGATGCTCTTGGGTCTACAGGGGAGGTGGAGGCTGGTGTCTGGCTCCCCAGAAGAGAGAGTTGGAGAGGCTGGGATGAGAATCTGGTCTTTGAGTGAGGGGAACAGACTACAGGAAGGTTCCAGAAAGGTATGCCTTGACCGCTGCCCTTGACACCATTACTGAAGGATGACCAGCCCTGGACCTACCCAAGGCCAGCCTTACCCTCTAGCCTTCTGTTCTTTGTGTGCTGTTTTATAAATAATACTTTTATGTGCTTAAAACAAAGATATAACAGGATTAATTAACAAATCATTTGCAATTCCATGGCAAATGTATTTGTCATTGTTAACAGTTTGGTGCAGATCTGTTTTAAATGTAGAATGAGTAGTGAAACATTCACCCAAGTACATTAATTGAGCACTGGTTACACAGTTGCAACACAGTCCCCTTGGCTCACTATTGACTGAGCCACCATGCTATTGTGACATCTGCCACTTCCTCCTTTTCTTATCTGTGAAATGGGGACAGTAATAAGACCTGTCTGTGGGGTTGTGGTGAGTGCTTAACAAGCTGATGCTCATAAAGATGCTGTGGCAGATGTCACTTCTGTGATGACATAACCTAAGATTGTAATTTCCGTTCTGCCAGCCAACTTGCTCCCTTGCTGGTTCTGATGACATCAGCTGCCCTGTTGTGAGCGGCCCTAGGAGAGGCCCACTTGGCTGGGAACTGTGGGCAGCACCACTGAGGCCTCCGTCCAACAGCCAGGGAAACGGGCTCCTGCCAACTGCCATGTATGTGAGCTTGGAAGCAGATCTTCTTCCAGTCGGTCTCCAGATGAGACCTCAGCACAAACTGGCACCTGGATTGTGGCCTTCCCAGTAAGCCACACTTGGACCCCCGCCCCTGGAACTAGGAGATCACACATGTGTGTTGATCGAAACCACTAAGTTCATTTGTTATACAGCAACAGATAACTGATACAAGTACCAAGCCTGGTACAAAGCCAGGGCTCATAAGGGTGGCTGAGGGCATTATCACCATAGACACCCACCCCCACACTGCCCTGAACTGGGGTGGGAATCCAACTGCTTGCAGGATCTGAGCTCCCCCAGGGTATAGGATACACCTGAAAATTTACCCGATTTTATCAATCACCTGGCAAACATGGACCAGCAACTATGGGCCATGCTCTGTGCTAGCAGTGGGGAAACAGCACCAAGTCCAACATGGATCTAGTGGGAGGACAGTTATAAAATAAAGTGACACAAATGATTATATAGTACAATTGTGTGTCGGATGCAGAGGTTTGTACGTATACAGATAAAGCTGTGACAAAAGCTTCTTAGTGCTGAGCACCTAGGAAGGGCCAGGCGCTGCAATACCAGGCGTGTCCAACCTCTTGGCGTCTCTGGGCCACACTGGAAGAAGAAGAGTCATCTTGGGCCACACATTAAATATACAAACACTAACAAAAACTGATTAAAAAAAGGTTGTAAGTAAATTTATGATTTTGTGTTGGCCACATTCACGGCCATCCTGGGCCATGTGCGGCTGGCCCACAGGCTGCGGGTTGGACACCCCTGGATCTGCTAGCAGCTCACCTGCCAGAGAGGTCCTTAGCGTCAGTATTGCTGCGTGATGGACGGGGAAACTCAGCCCCGCGAAGTTACATAACAACGTTTGTGGAGCCCACACTCAAGCCCACTCTGCTCCAGCATCTACCCTCTCTCCCCGCGCTTCCTGCCTCTCCTCATTTACCTTCACTAATTGTTTTGTTCAGATCCTCTGTGTTTTCCTTGCTGTGTAATTGATCCATCAAAGACGGAGAACACTGTTAAGAGCCTCCCACTCCAATGGCTTGGGCAATAACCTAGACTATGGATCCGCTCTCCTTTGACCAGCCCTCAGGAATGCTGCCTCAGCTCCCAATGAAAGAGCACCCATTAGTCCCCATAAAGATAGCAGCTGGGGACCCAAAGGACCCTGGGAGTCTTTAGATCAATAATTCTCCATTGCAAGGGATTTTTTCCCCCTCACCACAGGGCAGGGGGAAGCATTTGACCGTATCTGGAGACATTTTTGATTGTCACGGCTAAGGAAGACAGCACTATTGGCAGCTAGTGGGTAGGGGCAAGGATGCTGCTATGCACCCTGTAATGCACAGGACACCCCCCACAAGAAAGAACTACCTGACTCAAGAGTAGGCAACCCTGTTTTAGATGAAGGACAAGCCCCTGTGAGATTGTGCACCAAGGGAGAGGGGACAGAGAGAGCTTGGGGATGAAAAAGGACCAGGTTTTTGGGTCCTTTCTCTGGGTCACCAAAGGCAGTCATGTCCACTTTAGTGAGAACCAGTAAAAGAGCCCTCTCTTCTGAACTTAAGTACCTAGCTCTTAGGTTTAAAAAAAAAAAGGCTTCATGAATGTCACAGCCTTTAAATGTTTCATTTACACTGAAGTCACCAGAATCTCTGCTGAGCCTACCGTTTGTGACAATGCCACCTCTAGCTGGTGGAGACCCACCTCCACTCCAGCCAGGAGAGCAAGCTCTGGGCACCACTCTGGCATTGAGGCAAGATGTCTGGCAGCCCGTTTCAGCTACTTCAGATAACGACCTGTCTTTAAGGACAGTGACATTTTCATTGCTGAACAGGTACACTGGTAATAATACTGAAATTGGGTGTTTATCGAGTGCCTCCTTCGTGCCAGGCGCTGCCCTGGGCACTGTGCACCTCTTCAACCCTCACGACCGCATTGTGAGATGGGAATTGCCACAGTAACCATTGTACAGATACGTAAATGGAGGCATGGAGGTTCTGTGACCTGCTTCGGGTCACCCACCCTGGAAGGGGCAGGCAGAACCTGGATTGAAACCAAGGCCGGCTGCCTCCTGCGCCCGCCTCCCAAGACACTTCACCCAATTACCTCTGCAATTGAATACTGACTGGTGGATTTCAGCTCCGCATTTAGAAATGCAAGACCTTAATTTAGAATTTTATATGAAGGGAATGGACTTTTATTGATTGGGGGATACTTCATTTTCAGAGCTGCTGCTTGTTGAAACTCCTCTCTGGCCCTGGCTGGTGTGGCTCAGTGGATTGAGCGCCGACCTGTGAACCAAGGGGTCGCCGGTTCGATTCCTGGTTGGGGCACATGCCTGGGTTGCGGGCCAGGCCCCCAGTGGAGGGGTGCGTGAGAGGCAACCACACATTGATGTAAAAAAAAAGAAAGAAAAAAGAAACTCCTCTCTGCCCGCATCCCTCCAACTTGGCGAGGACTGTTCATTCATCTACGGGGTATTTTCATTGCTCTTCGCCTGACGGTGCTGGGGTGGGATGAACTGTGAGGCATTCCTGCTCTTGCTCTCTCATACTCCCTCTTATTCCATTTTTGTTCCTTATCACTTAGTTTCAAGATCCCAGTATATTCATCGTTTTCTTCACATTCCTTGGACCAGCCATTGGCCCACGGCCACTACAGCCTCAGGATGACTTCTGCTACTACCAGCTCCAAGAACCAGCTTTGGTAGACGGCTCCCCCACCCCCAGCCCTGGGCAGGGGGCCCACGGGCCTGAAATCCCCCATCCACACATGGCTTCGTCCCAAGGATTGAAGAGTTCTGATCCTTTGTCGCACTCAGCAGACAAGGCTTTGATTGGCAGAGCCAGAGGTAGGCAAGTGGAAGGGAGTTCTTAAATCAGAGTCTCGGAGCCGGAGCGTGTGAATACATAATCTCCTGCACACGCCAGGATACACAATACATCACCATCCATAATCGTAATATGGCGCCATATATCACCTGCCCAGAATAAATAGCATATCATCTGCTCATAATATTTTATCATATAATATCATGACATCTGCTCACAACGTCATATATTATGTGATCGACACTCAGCATTTCCTCCCAGAAGGAGCGTCCTCAGATAGATTTGTTTGAAAAATACATAAGGGCGGCTGACTTTGATTAGAAGGCAGGGAGGGGTCCCCAAGTGCGGGTGGCTGACTCGGATGGAGTTCGAAGGACCCCACCCAACATGACTTATATAGCTCCTCATCCGTGACACATAGTTCCAGCTGGATGGGTAGGAAAGGCCTCTCTCTGCCTTTGGGTGTGCAAATCCTGGGAAAGGAAAACTGGTTGAATGGGGAGTATACACACCAGTTAGCTAGTGTGGACGTTTTAACACGTGGTCCCCAAATTCTTTGATGCCTCTCCATGGAGCGGGGACTGTCATCCTTCCTCTCCGGCCTGGGTGGGCCTGTGACCGTTTTGACCAAGTGAGTATGGCAGAAGTGATGTTGGGTGACTTCCCAGACGGGGTCATGAAAGGCCAAGCAGCGGCCACCGCATAGGAGGTCTGACTACCCTGATGCCACCATGCTGTGAGGAAGCCCAAGTCCCACAGGGAGGCCAGGGGCACCCCATCTTCCTGTGCTCATCTTCCTGTGCTGCTGTTGAAAGACCTTTCCTTCAAGTCACCCCAGCCAGGGGGTGAGTAAAGATGCTTCCGGATGATTCCAGCCCTCAGTGCTGCCATCTCCAGCCGTCAAGTGTCCCCAGGCACGGTATCGGACAGTGTGGAGCAGAGAAGAGCCATCCCACTGTGCCCTGTCTGAGTCCCCGCCCCACGGAGTCCAAGGTGGCTCCGGGCCACTCCACTTTGGGGTGTTAGGTAGGCTGCAGTAGTCACTGAACCAATATTCACGGAGGCTCAGTGAAGCAGCAGATGGAGATAGGAATGGTGACAGTAGCAGCAGCAACAGTAATCACCCACCTGAGTCTACATAGGCACAACGTGGCTCACACTGAGCTGCTTGCCTCCACCGTCACGTGGCGGGGACACCCAGGTGCAGGCGGGGCCCCCAGTCAACACAGCCTCGTACACATCTGCAGATGGGCGGGGCCTCCGGAGCTTGTGCCCAGGGAGCATGCGCGTGTCTGCTCGGTCGGCTTGGTCGGCTGTTACTCGGACAGGGGCTAACCAGCCCGTGAGGATTCTAGCAGGCCGGTATGTTTTTAAATAATTGTTTGGTTTTTTCAAGTACAGTTGAAATACAATGTTCTATCAGTTTCAGGTGTACAGCAGAGTGATTAGATGCTTATATAACTTCCAAAGCGATCACCCCATAAGCCAGTACCCACGTGACACCATATATAGTTATTGCAATATTATTGACTATTTTCCCTATCTGGCCAGCATTTTAAAAACTCAGATTAGTCTCTATATATTTCATTATTTTCATAGGCACTCGCCAGGAAGTGGAATTACCCAAGTAACTATATATTTTTAACTTATATTTAACGTCTGACTTCTTGTTCCTGAATCCTGTCCTCTAAAAATACAAATACAAACCCACACATCTTTCTTTGCCTGTACTGCTAGAAATTCTAGCTGTGGAGTTACGGAGAAACACTTTTAAAAATTAAAAAAATAATAATAATAACTTAATTCCAGGATTTCTCAGCCTCGGCACTGTTGACCTGTGGGCTGGATAATTTTTGTGGTGTATGTGTGGGGTGGGGGGGTCTGTCCTGTGCACCCCTCCCCTCTACCCACGAGATACCAGAAGCATCCCTCCCCAAGCCAAAAATGTTCCCAGACTTGCCAAACGTCCCCTAGGGGTTAAATTGCCCCTGGATGAGGACCACTGTCTTATCCTAAAAATCAAAGACTTGTAAGAACCTGGCACAGGCCCCCCAGCCCCCAGCCTGAGCAGACGGGACAGCTGTCAGTGAAGGCTTCATCCTCACCGGGTCTGCGTGTGCCCCAGTGTGAACTCGGGTGAGCGTGGATATATGTGTGTGAGGAGCACGGGTGCATTATTGTAGTAATTCTTTTATCTTCTTCTCACACCCTGGGCATTATGAACATTCGTCAAAATAATTGACGTGGATGAAATTAGCACTTCCTGCTATGTCGGGCAGATAAACTTTGCTGAATATTGATTTCACACAAAGAAAATGACATGTGCTTAGGCCTCACCCTTTATCTGCCCGGGCCAGGGAAATCCAGCAGGAGGACGGCAGGGCTGGCCGCTGATGGTGGAGAAGCGGCCATAAGAATTACTTTTATCTCTTCTTCCACAAGAAGACCAGGGAAGATAAGGAGCTGGAGGGAGAACAAGCACAGCCCTGGGCATTGGGGAAATCCACAGAAGGCATGGGACGGGGCACTATTCTGGGGACCAGAGGGACCAGAGCTGATGAATTCAGAAGAGGGAGGCAGCGTGGAGTGGAAAATTCAGGGTGATGTGGGGGTGTGGAAATTGGGGAGGTGCTAGGGGGTCAGCCAGTCTTGGATTCAAATCCCCGCCCAGTCACTAAAATAGGGTGACCAACCATCCTGGTTTGACAGGATTGAGGGGTCTCCTGGAATGTAGGAATTTCAGAACAGGTTCCGGCAAGTTGGGATGCTGCATTATTTGGGGCAATTGGTCCTCAGTTTCCTCATCTGTAGAAATGAGAAAGATGAGACCTGCCTCTCTGGCCTGGGGGGTAGGGAAGTGAAAGTCCCGTGGGTTGTGCAATATGGAGCCCCTACCATAACAGGGACAATTTGGGACCAAAGCCACCTCCTCCCAGAAGCCCACTCTGACTACCCCAGCCCGCAGAGACCTCTGCATGCCATGAAGGTTCACAAGGCCTCCTGCCTGGCTGGCTCCAGGAGCATTAGGGGGTGCTCATTTGAGGCCAGGACTGTCCTGGTTGTCTCCATACCCTCTCAAGGCCTAGTCTGGGGCAGAGGGCACTGATGCGGGGTGCTATAAAGGACATGGTTTCAGGCAGGGACCCGCGGGATCCTTCCCTACTTTCTTCTCTCCTCTCCAGTTAAACTTGATCGGGATGTAATAATAATTAACAACAGCCACAACGCAACATCTATCATTCACTGAGCCCTTTCTGCGGGCATTCTGTTTTGTATTCTCACTTAATTCTAGAATTAACACCATCCCAGAGTTCTGACTTATTGCCTGAGAAAACTGAGTCTCAGAGAGCAGATGTGACCTGCCAGAGGTCACACGGCCAGAGTGGGGAGTTACACCAGCCACGCTGGACACCACAGCCCTAAGGACCACCCTGTCTGGCCTCCTGTTAGAGGCCACCATGTGAAGCAGCTGTAAGAACCTGGAGAGACCAACTGGCCAGCGTTCAAGTCCTCCTTCTGCCACAACCGGGTGACCTGGTAAGAGTCCCTCAACCTCTCCAAGTGTCCATTTCCTTAGCTGCGAAATGGAGGCCACCTCCCTGCCTCCTTGTTAGGAAGGGTTTGCAATCAGAGGGGACGTGCCCAGCACAGTGCTGAGGACACAAAGAGGCAGGGCAATTGCAAAGTTCTTCAGGTGGGCACCGTCCCCACAGAGGTGGGGCTGTGCGGTGGCCGGAGCCCTGAGCTGGGCTCCCACTTAGCATCCCCTCTGCAAAGCAGAAGAGTGAATCTGATCATCCCTCATGCCCCTCTGGCCTGGCTAAGTCTTGGCCTTGACAGTTTGGGAGCAAACTACCCCTACTTCAGCCCCAGTCGGGCCCACCTGGGCTCCGAGAGAGAAGTCAGGTCTGAGATGCTCAAGTTTAGCCACGGGCATGGCAGCAGCCCCCCTCACCCTCCATGCGACCACTCCCCACTCAGTACCCAAGCCTCACGTCCCAACGGGGGGCCGGGGGCTGCTGCGGCTAATTGCAAATCATTTCTCAGGGCCCCCTACTGTTCAGCTAAATTCACTGGAACTAATGTGTCCCGAAACAAATTTCACAGAAGAGCCAGGGCAATTACATGATGTCTAGGCCCCTTCCCCGCCTCCCCCACCAGAGGCTCCGGCTGGCTGGGGCAGAGAAGACCAAGTGGAGTGGGGCAGGGAGCGTGGATGCAGGATGTCTTCTCAGGAGCCAAACCTCTACTCCACCCAACAGTCCTCCGTGTATCTTCTTTTCCTAAATCTTCCACCATCATCACACCACCCAGCATCGTATGCTTCCTCTACCCCTCCTCCCCCCCAGCTTCTCCATTATCCCTGAGCTTAGGACACATCTCCTTGCGATGAAAAAAAAAAAACAACCCAAGCACTGGCTCTGCAATCAGACAGACTTGGGTTCAAATCCCAGCTTCATCACTTATTAGCTGTGTGTCCTTAGGAAAGTCACTTAACCTCTCAAAGACTCCATTTCTTATTCCTTGGGATGAGGATACCATTACTGGCTGACACTGGTTTTTGTGAATGTAAGACAAAACACGATATGTAAGATATTTCCAGTGGGTCCTGTACATAGTGGGCCCTCGATAAATATCAGTCCCCTCTGGTACCTACTTCAATATGATCATTTCAAGATGATCGAGTGAACACCTTCCGAGAATCTCAGAGTCAGTGCAAGAGGGATCGGAAAGCAAAGACCCACTCCCACCTCCCCAGACAAGACACCGACACGCCCAACCTCCTTTCCCACCATTTCCCCGTCTTGTCCTAGCCTCATCTTCCCAGGTCTTTCCCATCAGAATAACTCTCTCCTCCCACCATTGCCCCTCTGCATTTCCCATGAGCCCCCCTGACAGCCTTTCTTTTTTTGAATATTGTATTTATTTACTTTTAGAGAGAGGGGAAGGGAGGGAGGGAGAAAGAAAGGGAGAGAGACATCCATGTGAGAGAGAAACAGCGATCATTTGCCTCTCATACACACCTTGATGGGGGACCACACCTGCAACCCAGGCATGTGCCCCAACCAGGAATCGAACTGGCGACCCTCTGCTCTGAAGAACGATGCCCAACCGACAGAGCCACACCGGTCAGGCCTGAGAGCCTTTTTTTTTTTCATTCTTCATCTCTACTTCCTCAGTTGACTTAAGTCACTCAGAGAGAACTGTATGGCCAAGATGGCTTATGGGGACTGTTCAGACCAGTTGCTGTTGGCATTTTTCCATCATGGAACCTGCGACAAGCAACTGTAACTTGCCTTCAAGATCGCCAGTACCAGGACCTCAGGAAGGTTTCCTGGAGCTGCGGCAGAGTGGGCTGGGCTGAGGGTCGCCTGCCACCTCAGGGCTGGTTGGGAGCCCAGCCCTGTGCCTTATATTCACGACAGCAAGCCAGCCTGTAAGCAGGTGGTCAGTGAGACTGTCCTGTATGACCAGATTCACACCATGTTTTTCCCCACAAAAAACTAGGAAAACAATCACTCACAATTTAAAATGCACGCGGAAGAAGTGTGTTGAAACACCAAGGCCCAAAGATTAACTTGACACATACCGAGCCTCTGCCACACGCCAGGCCTGGGTACAAGATGCTGAGACAGATCCAATCCGTGTTCTTGGCTCACACTCTGGTGGAAAGGATAGGCACTAAACAGGCAAAAACACAAGATCATACCGGATAGACCTAAGTACAATTAAGATAATAAAGATCAAACAACAGGGAGTACTAGAGGTCTATTAGATTAGGTTGGCCTGACATGGTGACTTTTCAACTGGGAAGTAATGAAAGAAAGAGCCGGGGTGGTCTAGGGTGAGGTGTTCTGGTGAGGACCAGCAAGTGCAAAGGCCCTGTGGTAGAAATGAGCTGGGATGGGTGGAGCTGAGTGAGCAGGGCCAGGAGTGGGAGGAGATGGGCGGGGCCCAGGCACACCGAGACTGAAGGCAAGGGGAAGCCATTGGAGAGTTTTCTGCAGGACAAACAAGCTAATTCCAGTTTTTGGAAGACCCTGTGGGTGTGATGGGGGTCAGGGTTGCGGGGGGGGGGGGCGGTGTGCATCAAGAAGCATAAAAGAGGAAGCAGAAGAGCCAATGGGGAGGCTGTTACCCAGGGGAGCGACGAAGGAGCCCTGGCCCAGGGTGGAGGTGGGGCGCTGAGTCCAATCATATAGGTGGGGAAAGGACTCAGAGAGGGGAAGCCGGCTGCCTCAGGCTGCCCAGCCAGTCAGCGGGGAGTGCAAACTCAGAACTCCAGTCTCAGGCCAGCCCTATGTCTTTTCACCGCCATTAGCCACTCCGTGGGGATGCTGGGCACAGACAGCGCCAGCTGAGGTTTGCAGGCCCCAGGATTCGAGGACGCGCCACTTAAAGAGACCCTGTAGTGAATCCTTTGGGGATGAGAATAACCACCCCTAAGTTACCTGCCTCGTAGTTCAGCAGCACTGTTCTTCTAAGCACTGTGCACACATCCGTATTCCCCCCAGAAATAAAATACTCTTTGTAAAACCTAACTTGCTTGGGGGGCCACTCTTTCACGTCAGCGAGCGCCCTTGGGGGCAGAGGCTGCAGGGGGTCTCTGTGTTCCACAAGCCCATGGAAAACACGGTCAGGATGAAAGTGACAAGGGGCAGCAGTGATTCCGCCCTTACTACGTGCTCAGCGACGGGCCAAGCACTTTCACTGGTTTTTCCTGTAATCCTCATAATGCAGAATGAAGCAGGCTTGACTGTTGCCCCCATTTAACAGATGGGAAACAGGCCAGAGAGGTGAAGTCACTGGCCCAATGTCACGCAGCCGGCCAAAGCCAGGACTCAAGGAGGGAGACGATTAAATTCATGTTCTGAAATTCCAGCGCCGTTCTGAGGAAGAAAGGAAGGAAGGAGGGAGGGAGGGCAGAAGGGAGAAAAGAAATGGAAAGAAGGACTATTTTGAGATAAAACCCACTTCTTTGTGGGGAAGCTTCCGCCAGGGCTGCCTGGGAACTGGCCTCTGCCTTTATAGGATTTCTGGCACTCAAAATCTTTTTCTGGCCTTGAACTGGTTGTCACTTGTGTCCCCAACCTCTCCTCCAGTGAGTTCCTCTTCCCCAACATCCCCACTAGGGAGTAGGGGTGGGGAGACCACTAAGAACACATACACACACACACACACACACACACACACACGAGTAAGTTGTCTCCGGCGACCCCACCTGCCCTCGGCTAAGTGAATGCAGTGTCAGCCCAGATAATTCCAAAGCCATAAAGATGATATAAAAAAGTGGGGGGTCAGGGCTAGGGAGGGGAGGCGGAGGAGGAGATTACAAAACAGAGGATGAGCCGTGTGGCTTTGCTCCTTATCTACCCCGCAGCAGGCCCGGCTGGGGGCCGGAGCTCTCCAGGGGGAGGGAGCTATGCAGCTACTTGTCTAGTATGCCCCCCTCCTCAGCCCCACCCCTGCCTCCTCCTACCCCCACCCCCGCCCCCACCCCCGCCCCCACCCAGTGCAGCAGGAGTCCCCAGAGAAGGACCCGTCCAGCAGGAGGGCAGGGCCCCTCTGGGGGGCACTGAGCAGGGGGTGTTGAGTTGGGGTTCTGCAGAGCTGCCCCAAGACAGGGGGTGGGGGGGAGGGCCAGGGGGGGAGCCCTGGTGAGGTGGGGGTTCTGCCCGCCTGGGAGACCCGCAGCCTTGGCCCAGCCATGGAGGGAGAGTGTCTCAGGATGCTAGAGGTCGTGCGGGCAGCTTGGTTATTTTTTTGACTGCTAACTCCAGTGAGCAGGGCAGGGCGAGCCTCTCTGAGCCTCAGCGCCCCACCCGTGCAGGGGGCTGCACCAAGCCCCCACCTCAAGGTGTCAGCAGCGCTGTTTGTGGGCGGAGATGGGGGGCCACGAGTCCGCAGCAGGGCCTTCGTTCTTTGTCCAGGAGAGAGAGGCCCAGATGCAGAGATGGAGGCAAAGGGAGGCTGAGGAAGACAGATGATCAGGAAGACAGGGAGAGAGATGGAGAGATAAACTGGCAGAGGGAGACAGAGAGATAATCAGAGAGATAAGAGAAAAGACGAAATAGAGAGAGAGAGCCAGAGATAGAGAGAGAGACAGAGTCAAGTCCCCAAAGAGAAACAGAGAGAGGGGCAACCGAGGAGGAGAGAAACAAAAGACACCCGGATAGAGACAGGCCGAGGGAGAGAGACCATCAAAGAGACAGACAGGCCGACTCACAGACAGAGTGGGAAGAACAGGGAGCCTAATCAGAGACTCTGAGACAGGGGTGGAGAGGAACCAACCCATCAGACCCTAGCCCACTGCCCCAGTCACCTCCCTCTGCTCCACGCACCCCCATCCTACCTGCCCCACCCCAAGCCCATGAGCGCTCTGTCCCTTTCCTTCCCTCTCACTCCCCAGCTCCAGGGCCCCTTCCTTCTTGCCCGCACCTCCACCCCACGCCCAGAAGCCCCGTCCTGCCTGTGCCCCCGGCCCCTGCTTCAGGCTGCCCATCCGGTGTGAGCTCCGCACACACCCCCCTCCGGCGTGCTTCCCCGCCTGCCACCCACCCCCGAACTCCCGCCCCATCCTGCCTGCGCCCCCACTGCCGTCCCCGCCCCCAACCTTCCTAACACGGCAGGGTTTTCTGGCGCCTTTGTGGCCGGCCCCCGAAGTGCGCTGCGACAATGGCGGGGTGACGGGGGTTAATTCGCGCGCGGAGGTGGGACGCGCGGGCGCCGGGCGGAACAATGCCCGCGGCGCGCCTTTGAGCGAGGCCATTGTGCGCCGTGTGAACCGGGAAATCTGCTCCCTGCGCCCAGATGCGCCGTGGGGTGCGGGCGGCGGGCTAGGTGTGAGCGGGGCTGAGGGCCGAAGGGCCGCCTTCCGTGTTCGGTTTGGGTTTAAACCCCTCTCGTTCTATGTGCATCCTTGAACTCCGAACTGGGAGCTGGGGAGGGCCGCGGACCCAGGGAGGGCAAGGTTCTCCTGCCTGCCCCACCCCCCACATGCTGTATGGCCTGGGACCAGTCCCTGGCCCCCTCTGAGCCTCACCCCCCCCTCCCGCCTTGAAAACTCACAGGGTGGATTTCGCCACCCGACGCGGTCTAGGAGCTAGAACTCCGGGCTGGAAAGAGCCTCAGATGAGCAGAGAGAAGACCTCAAGGTCACGCAGGCTTAGCAGCAGAACAGCATCTCTGGGTCCTGGGGGCTCCTCCGTGAGGCCTGGCTCTCACCCACCAACGCGCCTTCCACACGGTGCGAAGAGTGCACTCCACCAACATCGTCTGTGTGACCTAGGGGAGTCACCTACCCTCTCTGAGCCTTCATCTCCAGTTGGTGGGGGACGTTGCCCCAGTTCCTCAGAGAGGCATTTTGAGGACTGAGGGAGGTGGGGGTGCGGGTTCCTGGTGGGCTCTGTGTTGGCGTCCACACGCGGCATGATAGTACTGCCGACATTTACTGAGTCTTCACTATGTGCCAGGAGCTCTTCTAACTTTATATATTTTAGGGCAGTTTTAAAATTTTTAGAGAGAGCAAGAGGAAGGGAGAGACAGAAAAAACTTCTGTTGTTCCACTTGTTTATGCATTCATTGGTTGCTTCTTGTATGTGCCCTGACCAGGGATTGAACCTGCAACCTTGGCCTATAGGGGACAACGCTCTAAACCACTGAGCTACCCAGCCAGGGCCTGTGGCATTTTCATATACACACATGACTACATAGGTAACATTTACTAAACTGTTATTTACTGGTTTTGTCACTTCATCTGTGACAGGTATGGGCCCCCGTCCATGATATATTCCTTCAGCCCTGGTGACATGGGCCAGCCTAGTCTCCCTGTCCACCCCCCCTCCTGGGCAACTAGGGCCCAAGATGCCACATGGAGGTGATGGTGCGAGAAGGAAGTCGGGGGGAATGTGGACCGAGCCCTTCAGGGGCCTCATGGGTTGCTGAAGAGCATTTAACCTCCGCTGGTGTTTTACTCACCTTTGCCCGAGGTGTGAAGAAGGACTGAGATGATTCTTCTAGAATCACGGACAAGGAAACAGGAGCTCAAAGAAGCTAATTTAAAGATGCTTAACCTCTTCTGGGGTCAGGCGTCCCTTTAAGTTTCTATGGTTGCTCCAGACCCTCTCCCTGAAAAAATGTGCACCTGTCTGTACGCAGAATGCTGGCCTGGCAACCTCAGGGGGCCCCCACGTTCTTCTCCACACCCCAGAAGCCCAGCTGAGAGCCTCCACAGTAGCAGGAAGAATCCACAGCTAGAATATGGGGTTTGGCTTTGGTGTGCTCACGGTGTGAACCAAATTCCTGGTTCTCCTTTAGCAAGTGTGGAAGGCTGGCTCCCAGGCTATCATGGTGTTCAGAATCGGGCATTAAAAGTGCACGTCCTGGGGCCCCATCACATCTCCAGGCTCCCTGCACAGTGCTCTCTTTTCCATGCAAGATGACGGGTGAGGGGCTGAAAGCCCTGAACTGTCAGGAGGCGGGGAGCAGCCGTGACCAGCAGGTGCCTACAGGGCCCTGCGTGCCTGGACGGGCACAGATGGAGTGGCTCTGGGCTGGGGGCAAGGGGCAGATGCAGCCACCCCTGGAGCCTCAGCTGCCTCGTTATCTCTTCATTGTCTCCCTGTCGCCCCAGCCCACCCCCCTCCCCAGCTGTCCTTCTGTCATCTCCGCGTGGCCCCCTCGTCCAGCAGCCCCCGGCCCCAGGACTCCAGAGGGAGCTCCAGAGAGGGGTCCCCTGCAGATTTCCCTGCTCTGGGGGGGTGTGGGGTGGGCAGAAGGGAGGGAGCTCCACTGCAGAGGCCGGGATGGGGGGTGTCAGACAGAGTCTATAAATCACGCCCCACTGCGCTCCTGTTTAACACACACTTCTCCGACGAGTTGTCAGTGAAACCGTTAATTAATTAGCTAATCCCGCAATGAAGTGGATTCTAAATGGTTCTCCCCTCCCAGCCTCCCATTTAGATAATTGCTGCTGAGGGATCTTGTATGAGAGTCATTTTCTCCACCAGGGATGGCCAGGGAAACACTGTGGGAGATGAATTTAAAGAAGGGGTCAGCTTGCTGTCCCCCAAACTCCTCGGAGGGGGAAATGTTTCTCTCAGCCCAAACAAAAGCTGGAAAAAGGAGGTTGGTTATTGGGGGCAAGACAAGGGATAGGCCAGGGAATTGAGCTTTCGTGTTTGGGGTTTCATGTTTGTTTTTAATCACCATGATGCTTTGTGCCTGTGGGAGCCTTTCCGGGTCAGGGTTCCGAGGCAGGTAGTATTAATGACGGTGGTGGTGAGGGTGAGGGTGGTGAGGGTGATGATGGTGGGCCGGCACCTAGCTGTGTGCTTTCCACGCATGGTCTCATTCAGCCTCCTCCCAGCAGCCCTTTGAGTAGGTGGGGTTATACAGATTGGAGAAATTGAGGTTCCAGATGGGGAAGTGACCTACCCAAAGTCACAGAGCTTATAAGAGGCAGAGCCTGGCCTGAAACACAGTGGTGTGATTCCAGAGCTACACCCCTAATGATTATGAGGTTTTAGGGGAGTCTGCCTCTTCCCTAGAAGGGACACTGAGACCTTTAAAAAGGGATGTGGTGAGCTCGAATTCACACGGGAAGAGGAAGGAATATTGCATGCATGGATGGAAAGTAAATCTTGTGACTTATGACTCATGATTCAATCATTTATCTGAAAAATAGTAATAATTAGTCTGATCCACTGTTGACACTGAATGGGAGTAATGAGAAAGCACACGCCCATCCCAATATGGAACAGGTGGCTTCACCTGCCCGAGATCCGTCCCCACCTGTGCCTGCCCCACTCCGTGGTCTCTGTCCACGTGGTTTCACAGCGGCTCCCCCCACCTGCAGCTCCCAGGCCAGGCGCACTGCCCAAACCTGCTCATCTGAGTAGGTTTCCCGCCACAAGTGGTGCCCTCTGCCACAGGGCAGCAGCCAGAGATGGACATAGGACTCTGTGCTGCTGGAACTATCAGGAAAGAAGGGTTCTCTGTTCTGGAAATGCTAACCTGATAGAATGAAAGCTTGCAGTTGCTGGAAACCATATTAACACCAGACATGGAGCCACACAGAGTAGCCATAATATCTGACAATATTCTCTGAGCCCCTGGATCCAGCTGTGCTTGAAGCCTATGTGCACCTGGGTGTTTGCATTGTTTAGTTCCATAATTTTAATTGGTATAGCAGGTGCTGCTGGTTACCCATCAGTACCCATTTTTCCTCTCTTCCTTACCAACAGAATTCTGATTTTGTCTGTGGCAGTAGGGATGGTAACTGAAGCACTTGTCCAGGCCTTTTGCAGCTACGGGTGGCCATGTGACCCAGGATGAGGCAAAGAGATGATTGGCTGTCCTTGGGGAAAGCATCACTCCCAAAGAAAAACACAAGACACCTGGGAGAAGGCTCTTTGCCCTTTTTCCTGTCTTGGTTACAACTATAATGCTTCTCTCTGCATTTCTTCTTACCTGTGAAAAAGAACCCCCTTGCTTTGTAAAGCTGGTGTACTTGAACTTCTGTTACATGCAGCCAAACACAATCCCAAATGGCAGAGTGGAATTTCCATCTTGGCAATTGAAAACACCCTTCCTGGGTCACCTTCTCCCAGTGCTGTGAGGGATGGAAGAAGAAGACCCGGAAGGACCAGGAGAAACTGCCTTGACTCCTTCCCTTGCTCCAAGATGGCCGCCTGGCCCTTCGCTCACCTCTTACCCAGCAAAGGTGGCGATCTGGTCACGGATCATGAGTGGTAAGGAGATGGGGAGGAAAACTCACCTTCAGCAAGGCCTGGCTCCGGGCAAAGTCTCAAAATAGGAGAGAAAGGTGAAAAGGCTGTGAAGAAACAGTTCTCGGTCATATCAGGTCCAAGAGCCTGCCAGCTCAGCCACCTTGAGCCTGACGTATTGGTCCCGTGTCCTATTCTCTCAAGGACCTGTCATCCAACAGTCATCGGCCACTTCATTTAATTCGTCGGTACCTCCATGCCTGAAGGAGCCACCTATCTCCTGGCACAAGGTGATGGAGCAGCTGGTCATCGAGAGCTGATGCTCTTTGAGTTCTAGTGTAGAGCCAGGCGCTGCAGCCCGCCCAGATTCCAGAACCAGGCTGGCCAATCCCAGGAGGACATGTGATGAACTCGTTGTAACAGGACCAAGTGCCAGGAAGGTGACTAGTTGGCTTGAGAGATATCGCTCCAGCTACAGATTCTTCAAGAGGCCTAAGTTCAAATCTTAGGATCTTGGAGTGAGAGGATTTAAGAATATTAGCTCAAGAGACACTGAGGACCGTATTGTTTTAGAATTTTAGTATACTGGACAAAGGCATCTTAAATTATAGAATTTTAAATATTAGGCCAAGAAGGTCTAAAATTCTAGCTTTACAGAAAGTTAGAGCCATAGAATTTTAGAATTAGAGATGCCTTTTAAAATGGAACTCCTAAACACAGCCCCTAATTTATAGACTCTAAGAATCATAAAATTTTAGAGAATATATAAATAAAATCTCAGAAATACAAAATTCTAGAATATTAAGCTAACTAACCGTACACATTAGCTTTAGGGCACCTTATATCCCTGAAGCTTTAGAATTGTATGAGACCAGGGAAGTGCATACTTCTAGAATATGAAATAAGTGGAATCTTAGGATATAATGTAGCAAATATGAGAATTTTAAAATCCTAGGGGTTAGGACTTTGTGACCCCGGGACGTCAGAGTTCCAGGGCCATAGCACCCACTCTAACCGCCCTTCCGAGGACAGCGGTGACTCCTCTCACAGCCATGTCAGCGGTCCCCGACTTCCCTGTCTCTGCAGCCAGGCGGGGCACAGAACAGGAGCGCAATAGATGGAAACAAATAAGAATTTTTTTAAGCAAAATTACCAAAAAGGGGAAAATTTAGTGGCCAAGTGATCAATAAGGCAAGCCACAGACAAGGAGAAGATATTTGCAAAATACAATCGGATAAAGGAGTGTTACCCAGAAAACACAGAGAACTCTTTAAACTCAGCAACAGGAAAACAACCTGATTTAAAAAGGGCCAAAGAACAGGGCTGGCTTTAGCTCAGCGGGTACCTCGAGGTTCAAGCATTACTTCAAAAAGGGTCAAAGAACTAGACTCCTTGGAGAACTGGCCGGTTCTAGGATTGGGGGAGGGGATATGCAAATGAGCCGGGAGCGCCTTGTGCACCCAGAAAGGTGTCTGGAAGCACTCAAAAACCAGAAACAAATGAGCAGACCAAAAACGAGCGCGCACACACAAAATGTTGGGGGCACATCAAAGGGACACCAGATCCAACTGCAAGAGCTCCCAATAGTCAAACCTGGAAAATTTGAGCAAATAAATAAATAAATAAACAAGTAGAATTGGATTATACTGCAATGTTACAATAAATATCCATGAGTCCATACTGATATAAACAAACCATGAGTGAATAAATTAATGGGAGAGAATAGACAAATTTCCATGCAGAAGAATTCCACACAATTTCTGTAGAGACCCTGCCCTCAGGGCGGTGGGACAGAACCCCCCGCTCTAGGTGATGGCTGCACAGAGTGACAGGCGTGCTTCTACAGAGTCCGCATGGAAAGGGGGAAAGAGAAAAACTTTACCATGGAGACAGCTGACACACGTGGCCTCAGCCAGGGGGGTCAAGGTCAACAGCAACAGTGCTAAGTCATGTTGATTGTTGATGTATGCACCTTTCATAGGATGTGATGAGAATAGCCCTTCCCCCTGGTGGTCCTCCTCCCAGAGCCCTCAACCCCGGTCCAGTCTTGAGAAGGACATTAGACCACCCCCAACTGAGGGGCATTCTGCAAACTACTCATGAGTACTCTTCCAAACAGCCAAGAGGAGTCTGAGAAACTGTCCCCACAGAGAGGGGCTTAAGGGAGCATGACAACTCATGTGATGTGGTGGCATGGTGGAGAACCTGGGAGGGTAAAAGCACATTGGTTAAAACAAAAGAAATCCAAATAAAGTACGGAACTGAGTTAACAATCATGTCTCAATGTCAGTTCATTGTACCAGATGGTAATGATAGCAGAAGCTGGGCGTGGGGGTGTCTTTACTTTTTTTTTTAAGATTTTTTTTTATTTATTTTAGAGAGAGGGGAAGGGATGGAGACAGAGAGGGAGAGAAACAGCAATGTATGGTTGCCTCTCACATGGCCCTCACTGGGGACCTGGCCTGCAACCCAGGCATGTGCCCTGACCAGGAATCGAACCGAGACCCTCTGGTTCCCAGCCTGTGCTCAATCCATTGAGCTACACCAGCCAGGGCAAATTAAAAGTTTACTTTTAGATAGAGAAAGAATGCCCTCACTGGTGTGGCTCAGTGGGTTGGGCATCATCCCACAAAATGAAGGGTCGCCAGTTCAATTCCCAGTCAGGGCACATGCCTGGGTTGTGGGTTCAATCTCCAGTTGGGGAGCCTACAAGGATAACAAATCAATGTTTCTCTCTAACATCAGTATTTCTCTCCCTCTCTCTCTCCCTCTCTTCCTCTCTCTCTGAATAGAAATAAGTAAAATCTTTAAAAAGAGAGAGAGAGTGAATTTATAAATGTACATCAACAGAGGAATCAATGAACAAATAGCGGTCCCTCCACACAACCGAATACTGCTCCTCACTTAAAAAGAAGAAAACTATTGATAACGTGCAACTGCCCTGGTGAACCTCGAAAGCTTTATGTCAAGTGCAATAAGACAGACCAGAAAGAATGCCCAAGGTCGGAATCCATGCATATTAAACTTCAGAAAATGCAAACTCACCTCTAGCGAGAGAGCCGATCTGTGGCCGACTGGGGATGGACGAGAGGGTGCAGGGGGACAAGAGGAAGACTCAGGAAGAGGGAACCTCTGCAGGCAACGGGGCTGTTTATCGTATTGACTGCAGTGGTAGTTTTGCTGGTGTATAACGTGTCAAAACTTATTAAGTGGCACACTTTAAACATGTGTGATTTATTGTACGTCAATTACAGCTCACTTTTAAAAATGAGTGTCTTTAAAGAGGTAACATTAAAGGGATGATGGCATTCATGGCCTGAGCCTGTGGGGGGCCAGTCAGGGTGGCCCCAGAGGGAGGCTGGGAACCCGTTGCCTTCCTTCCCTGGGAACTCAGCTCCCGGCTCCCAGTGCCTCTGGTGGTTAATTCCTGTTCCCGAGGAGACCTGGGAAACCAGGCCTCATTAGTTGAGGGCCCGGCCTCATGGAACTTCATGTTTGTTAAAGATTAATGGGGTGTCTCCTGCGCCAGATCTGAGGGGTCTCCTGGCCTCGTTTCTTCCAAATCAGCCCCCTGCCATGACTCCTCATCAGTCACGGGGGAGATGGCCTGCCTGAGCGCTGAGGGACGCTGGCTGGGAAGCGCTAATGGGCCCCTGGCAGCCTCCCCGCAGGCCTGGTGACTTCCTCTAATGACCAGAGAGGGGGGCATGGCCCACTCAGAGCCCTGCGGGTGACTCGACTCATCCAAAGGGGGTATGTCCCCTTCATAGCGGTCACCTTGGGAGGCCATGTGCTTATTTCAAAGGCTGCTGCCCTACCGCAGGACACGGGGGGCACCTTCTCTACCGACGCGTCTGCAGAGAGAGCAGCTTTTCCTGGGCCCGTCTCCCAATTCTATAACGGGACTTCCTCTGACCGAAGGATTCCATGTCTGGAAACGGCCACAGGTGCGTAGCAGCCGAAGCGCCTGCATCTCTTCCTTCACTGCAGGTCACGTCTGTCCTGTCTCGTTTCGTGTCTCTGAGCTCCACGAAGGCTGGGACCTTGCCCGGCTTTGTCTCCCACTGTATTCCCAGCATGCAGCACTGCCTGGCATACAGTTGGTGCTGACTGATGATTTACCAAATGAAGGTGGGGCTGGGTAAGGACGCGCTTTGCTCTGGGGGCCCCGGCCCAGGCGGAGGAATGGGGAATTAGTGGTGTTTGCTGAGCAAACACCGCTGGGTAGGGAAAGCCTGCGGCAGAGTGTTCAACACACAGCTTATATTTGCTGGCAAATATCCCCAGCCTGCCAGGCGCCCCCCGTATGCCGCCCCTGCCAGTGGGGCTGCTGGTGCAAAGTGAATGAGGGAGATCCCAGGGAAAGGAGGCCTGCAGGGTTCCTGGGAGAGCCTTCTGCAAGAGTGGGGAGACAGGAGAGGGGCTCCACAAAGCCTGCCCTGGGTTTGGGAGGACACCCAGCACCTGATTTGAAGGCCCACTCAAGGTCCACGCAGCCGTGGCAGGTAAGACACAGGGATCCCCTCAGAGCTGAAATCTACCCATTTTCATGCTGTGTGATGATGAAACGACTATGTGATGTCTCTGAGCCTCAACACAGAAACAACCAAGCCAGTAATATTTCTAGAGCATGGACTATGGATGCTAAACCTCCCTGTGCCTCAGTTTCCCCACCTGTGAAATGGGGACAACAATAGTGCCGCCCTTATGTTTTTGTTTGTCCTTTTATTTAAAAAAGTTTCAAACCTGTTGAAAAGTTGCAAGAGTAATAAATCCATGAGCATTTGTATGCTCTTTATCCATGTTCCCCGTGTGCTTGTATTTTGACACATTTGCTTCATCTATCTGTGCGCTTGTACATCTACTTCCTTCTTTGTTGGGTCACTTGCCTTCTGTCTTCCTTTTCCGAGACGAGCGCTGCAAACAGGCCACCACGGCATTAGTGAACTTGAGAACTCGGAGTTGCTACAGTTTGATTACCTAACACATACCGTATTTCTCCATGTATAATGCGCACCCATGTTTTTGGCCCAAACTTTCAGGTTAAAAAATCTTTCATTTTAATTTTTTAACTCAATATTTTATTCATATTTAGAAACAAAACCGATTCTTGTATTCCAGGCTATTGTTTTGCATATGGAGATCGTTACTACTTTCTAGAGTTACACTTTTAATGCATAAGCACAAATAAAAGAATTAAAAACACATACAGATACAGAATTAGTACTACCCATGTGTAATGCGCATCCTTATTTTTTCCTCAAAACTTTGAGCAAAAATTGCGCATTCTACATGGCAAAATACGGTACCTTGTGCACTTTTGCTAGAAGTAACTGTCATAAAGACTTCCCCTGGGGATACAAAATACCCCCTTGTGGTAAGCGGACCTCGCCTGCCCCCATCAGAGAGGGCCATGGAAAGACACCCAGCCCCTGCGGGAGGCGAGGACTCTGTGGGGTGGCAATGAAAGGGGGCCAAAGGGGCGCGGCTTGAGGACATCGGAGGGATCTGCCCCCACCACCTGTGTGCCTCGACTACCCCCCATCATCGACACTGTGATGAGCATCTTCAACGTGCCCCCTTACACACTCTTGTGGGGTTGACCTGGCCTCCATTTCCGAGAGTGGAACTCCTGATCACAGAGTATTTGTAATTTAATTGGCCGGAGTGACACCAGATGCTCCATGCACGTGGGTTCCCCACATCCTCACCAACACTGTGTCACTCGGCTTTCTGACCCGTGCCAGTTTGACAGGTGACAAACAGCAGCTCTGTAATCACAGTGTATGAGCTTTTTTACACATTAAACTCATCAGATAGTTTAGGAACATTCTAGGGATGAAAGGGAAGGGATTTTGTTAGAAAATGGGAGATGAAAGAGGGAACGCCAGTCCCCCAAATGGGAAGCTCTCCAGAGACGCCCATCAGTAGGGAAGTGCAGGGACCCCATGAGGCGGAATCCCCGTCTTGTGCCCTGTGTGTGCCGTGTCCCCACCGGAGCCGGTGCTGGTGCGTCTCTGCTTCGCCTGCCGAGGGAAGAAGGCCTGTCGGTGGGCCTGCGCCACCTCCCTCTCCCAAGACTGGTACACAGTAGGCCTTCAGGCTTCGCTGCTGAATGAGCATGGGCACGTGATGAGGCCACAGTCTTGCGATTTTACAAAACAAAACAAGGGAAAAAGAGAATGTCACCTACCTAATCTGAAGACACAGGCCCCCAGCGCTGCCCGGGTGCTGTTTCTCAGGGAGAGGCGTAGGAAGCTGCCCACTGGTTTCCTTCCACCACAGAGCCACAGACTCGCTGATGGACAGCAGGTAGCACGAACAGGCACACATGAGTGGGTGGGCTCTGAGGACACGGGGCAGCCATGGGCTCGGAGCTCTCACTGGTTCCCAAGAGCCAACTGTCCAATTAACAGGAATTGGGTGGGGGAGCTGTTTGGCACAGCAGCCATTAAATTGTCCTTTAAATACTTACGAGTGAAGTGTATTAAAATCAAAGGTAACACACATGCAAAATTCACCGTTGCTGATTATTTTATCCCATTTTACTATTACCTTTGCTCTTGAGGGCATTTACGTCAATTGTATCTGTGTGGCAAAAATATTCCACAGGGGTGCCCTGGCTGGTGTTGCTCAATGGATTGAGCATGGGCTGGGAACCAAAGGGTCCAGGTTTGATTCCCAGTCAGGGCACATGCCTGGGTTGCAGGCCAGGTCCCCAGTGGGGGCCACATGAGAGGCAATCACACATTGCTGTTTCACTCCCTCTCTTTCTCCCTCCCTTCCCCTCTCTCTAAAAATAAATAAAATCTTAAAAAAAAAAATATTCCACACTGGTGAGCTGGTGCAAATCTCTTCCCAAATCCTTGTTCAGCCATGTTAGTGGGCGGCATTTACACCATGGAAATTGACAAACTCTACAGATCAGACCTAGGTTTTGGGGGGGTTTTTTTGAGAGCCAGTTGTTAAGCATTTACCAGTACCCCATTACCTAAAACCCTTGCGGTGGCTAGAGACACATGCCCTTTCAGTCTGCATCTCTGGACACGCAGAGGGACAAAGGTCCCCTGCTTTATTTAGGGACCTTGTTCAGGTCTCACACCTATCAGAGGAAGAAGCAATGCGTCCTGGCTCCCAAACCATCCATCCATCCATCTCCTCCTGTCTGGGCCCAGCCTTCCGGCTAAGAAAGGGCAGACATCATCTTTGCTGAATTTCCGCGTCCACTCCTGACTGTTCTTACCACCCTGGAGTCTCACGGCCAGCAGTTCGCAGCAACAGAATGAGAAAGCGTTTATTTCATCCTGAGAATGACTCTTGATAATTGGGGCTCCTACTTGCTATATCTCTGCCTTCTATTTTGCCCGGAAAATGCCTGGTGGTAATTGCCCAACCTCTGGCAGCGAGAGGGAGCCAGGCCTTCTGCTGCTCGCACTCCCAATTGGGCTATTACGGCCCTGGCCACTTTCTCTTAAATGGCCCTGCTTCGATTTGTCGACATCTTGTAGAGAGAACTCATCTTTCTCACATTTCAGGCTGAAAGACGCAGAGATCGGAAAGCTCACTGTATCTTTCCAGGGGACAGGCAGCGCCATTGCTTCCTGCTCCATGAGTAGCTGAGCTTACCTGTCACTCCCATTTCACAGATGGCTGCACTGAGGCTGGTTGGTCATTGCCGGCACGACTGAGTCCCACAATGAGAGTGGGATTCGAGGCAGAACCTTTTTCAGATATTAATAGGCACCTAGACGCTCTTACCGCAGGGAGCTCCTTCCTGGGTAGTAAAAACCTACCAAAAGCACAGTCTGGAGCTGGTTTTGCTGCAAAAATTTTTGAAGAGACTTTTCATGTTTTCCGTTTGCAATTCGGTGATAAGGAACTGGCTGGGTAAGGTGCTGGTTGGCTAGGACCCCCGCCCGTCCCCAGGCATGCTCGGGAATTCCTTGAAGGGTGAGAAAAATCTGAATAGTATTTGGGGAATACAAATATATGATAAAAACTGTTTTTGAAAGAGAAAGACAAAGCTTAGGGCAATGGTTACCTCTAACAGGGAGGGGGAAGCCTGGAATCGAGAAGGAGGCACCAAGTTAGAGTGAGCTGTTGGCAATGCTCCAGGCTTGGCTTGGGAAGGAAGGAAGCAGTGAGGGAGAGGGGGTGGCAGGTCATGCACTGGACGAGAAAACCTGTCCTGCAAAGTGTTTTCACTTGCCATGAAATTTTTATGAATGTCCAACGAAATAATTAGTACAACGGACAACATATACTTTGTGTAGACTTTAATTTCTGCACTTACGCATTTTGAGTTGGGGCTTCTCTCTTCCTATCTTGCAGCCGGTTCTTTTCCTCCAGGTCTCCAACATCTTCCTGGGGCCAGGGTCCCAGGCTCCGCCTCTGGGCCTGCTGCGTGGCCAGCTGGGATGCACCCAGGAGATCTCAGGGATTTCGATGGAGGCTGGAAGCCCTGTGTCTTCTCCTCAGTGGAGTTTCCCAGACACCCTGGCTCCTTTCAGAAATGCTGACCAAGCCTGCACCAGCCCTCAGATGTCTCTATTGCCTCTGTCACGCTCACCCAGACACACACACACTCACACGGCCACCTTCTCCACACCCATGCTGGCCTCCACGCCTTGCCTTTCCATCCAAGGCTCGGCCGGGACCAAAGGGCGTGCCATCCGAAGCCGGGGGTCTCCCCAGAGAAGCCCCTCTCCTCTCCTTCCCCCTCTGCTCCCCTCCCCCTCCTACTGATTCTCCGCAGCCTCACTGGATGTTGAAAGAAATACTTCGCAAGGATGTTCGGTCTTTGTTGGGGCGGATGAGGACACAGCATAAAGGGTCTGAGAAAGTGAATTGGGGTGTGTGAGGTGCAGGGGAGGGGGGGCGGCGGTCAGGGGAAGAGGACGGATTCTCCGTATCAAAAAGGGAATTAAAGTGCTTTTACTGGAGTGAAGAAATCAGCTGAAGAATGGCCCCGGAACAAAAGCGAAAAGACCGTGGACAAGGCCTACTGAATAGGGCCCGATCCCCTTAAGTTTGTAAGCCCCCCTCCCCCGCCCTTTAAGCCTTCCTTACTTACTTCTGCAGAGAACAAACGCCAAGGAGGAAAACACGGCAGGGGCAGGCGGTGGGGGCCTGGCAAAACTGGGGGAGAAAAACCCGAAAATAAAAGGTAATCCCTGGGGCACTTTGCCCTCCTAGTGCCTACCAGGGATCTGATTAAAAGTCCCAGATGAAGCCATTCCGCTATTCACATGCAAGGAGCAGGATTTACAAGAAAAGAGAGAGGGGAGAATAGGCTGAGAGGAGAAAAGGGGAATTATTTGTGTCCCTTAATGCTTGTTAAGTACTCCTCTTTGCTGCACACCAGACAAGACAAGGCTCAGAACTCGCAAAGAAATCTTGTGCAACCCACCCCCTGCCCCTGTGGCCTGCCCCCAGCTCGAGGCCAAACTTCCCTGCACACGTAAGTACACACACACACACACACACACACACACAGCCGTGAGCAGAGCTGCTGGGCCAAGCCAGACTCGCAAAGAGAATAGCAATTAACCTCCCGTCCCTCCCTGACAGCGATCTAATCTGACCGGCCCTCTCGGATCCTCGCTCTGTGCCCAGGCCCCGGGTCTGCGCTTCCAAGAGGCTGGGATGGGCTGGGAAGGTGAGAAGCAGGGGTGAGGGGACAAGAGTCCTCAGGGACAGGTGGGGTTTCCTAATGAGACTCCTTCTTCCCCAAATCTCTGGCCTCCTGTGAGTTACTCTGAGAGCCTGCCTCAGGACCTTTGCTTACACCAGGACCGCTGTCTGGGATGCTGTTGCTCACCTTCTCGGCAGCGTTAACAGCTCAGGCTGGGGAAGCCATCCCTAGCTGGCCCTCCCTTCCCCGTGGACCGCCTCCCATTTCCTCATTCTTGGCTCTCAAAACACCTTCAACAAGTTATTTCTTGGCATGTTTGTTCTGTCTCCCTTACTAGAACATCAGCAACGGGAAGGCAGAGGCAGCGGCTGATTCTGCCCTCCATGGGACCCCCGGGTCTTGGCCCTGAAGTGGCTCTGTGTGCTCTTGCTGAGTAAATGAATGAATGGGTGAATGAATGGGTGAATGAATGAATGATCAGGGGACTGAATCAGCACAGGGCTAACTCCTTTACTAGGCATGGTAGATACGTTAATTTTCTTTAAAACCAAAAGGAAAAATGAAGGGAACAATGTGTGTGTGATAAAGCACCCAGGCTGGATTATATTCATCTCTAGACCAACACAGTCAGAGAATACTTCCTGGTTTTTGCTTTTGATTTTTATGGGAGGAGGAGCCCCTGAAAGTAAGAGTGTGCGTCTGGGTCAGAGGACCAACTGACCAAAGACAAAGGGACTGGAATTCTGGGGTCCCCTTTCCACCAAAGTGGCAGTGGGTGGTTCAGAATTACATGTGTTCCATTCATTCATTCATTCATTCATTCAACAAACATTTGGTGAGTGTCATCTATGTGCCAAGCACTATCCTAAGCACTGAGAACACAGCAGTGAGCAAAACAGACAAACTCCTGTCCTGGAGTTCACTGCCCAGTGGGAGGCGCAGGTATAAGACACATAAGCACAGCAAGAAGGACTCGCTCGCCAGCCGGGTAGGCATGCTGAAGGTGCTGCTGTCCTCTGAACGCCTATAACAGGGAGACAGGACTGAATCTGAGATGTGACAATGAGACCCAGACCCAAGGGGGCCCAGGACTTTGCCAAAGAAATCCTATGTTCAAAGGTTGGAAGGAATATGGAGCCGCCTGAGAGAGAGAGGGGCAGAAGAAAGGGACATGGGCCGGGGGCTGGGCACCGCGAGCGGCACAGCGGGGTCCGCCCAGCGGCCCTCCTGGAGCACGAAGGACCCTCCGGGCTCCGCCGGCAAGGACACACCAGGAGACGCTCGTTTTCCCCAATGCTCTGCCAGCTGAGGAAGGTCACCCATAGGATCGCATCTTAGGGGGGAAAATTGGCATCTTTAGAGAAATGTTCCATGGAAATAGCAGTTGTTCTGGTAGTTCCCAGAATGTGCAGACGTGTTATCCCTGCCTCCGTGCGGGGCAGTTCTCAGCGTTAAACTGGGTTTGTGTGTCTGTGTTGTTATTCATTCTGTCTCTTTGAGTGAAAACAACATGGTTCCTATTAATTTTTTTCAGGGAGCATGGCATAGTTTGGTTTTTGTTTTCTTTTTCCTTTTCTCACAACCAAGTCAAGACAGAGTCACCAAAAATTAGGATTCCATTTCAGACCCGCTCAGTCTACAGGAAGGACCAGTTCATGTGCTAATAAAACAGACGGGCGAGGACGCAGAAGAGGAGGTAGAAGGGACATTTTACAGTATATCAAGGTACTGCTACTGGAACGGGTCTTCAAAGGGTTGTATTTCTAATTACAAATCTCATGCACGCTCATTACAGAAAATGGGAAAACCCAGAAAAGAGGGAGTTTTCTAGAAAGATTTCTAAATCGCACTACCCAGACTCCCAGCTATTGGGGTCTGAATATATTCCCTGCCCGTCTATTTTTCCACGCAGACGCAGCCAAGTGTTGCCTCATTCTCTATACCATCCTGTGTCCTGTCTTCCTTTTGCTTAAAAATCTTTTATTTTTTTTATTGATTGATTTTAAAGAGAGAAGAGGGGAGTGGGGAGAGAGAGGGAAAGATACATCAATTTGTTGTTCCACTTATTTTTGGATTCATTGGCAGTTTCTTGTATGTGCCCGGACAGGGGATCAAACACACAACCTTGGCGTGTTACCTTTTGTCTCTGGATTGTGTACACTTTTACAAATCCATAATCATATTTAAAGTTCTCTATCTTTTTTACTTTCAGTGGCTGTATAACCATCCTAACCAGCCCTCTGGTGAGAATTATTTAGATCTTCTCTGGTGTTTTCATATCATGAGGAATAAAATGAAAATCTTTCTGTATATGGTATTGTCTGCATTTCAAATTCTTTCCTTGGGGTAGATTCCTAAGTAATAACAAAGCAATCCACGCCAGAAGAATCTGCCTGGTAGCTGAGGGCACTGTCCTGGGAGATCTGTTGAATGCGTCAGTGCGGGCGAGGTTATGCTGCAGTAACAAACAGTCTCCTTGCCTTGTGGGTTAGCAAGGAGCCTTGGATCCTAGTGGGAACTTGAGGTCCCCACTTGACCAGGGCACCAATTTAACCCAACCTTCCCTGATGGCAGAGGGAAATGCTCGAAGAGGTTCGGCCTAGCTGTGACATTGTGTTTTTTTATTTTTAACCAGAAATCAGTGGTGAGTGGTGACCGTGACCTTGACCAAAGCAAGTCGCGTGGCCACACCATCTTTCAAGTGGCGAGGGCAGCATACTCCCGCCACACACCTGAAGGTGACAACCCCACATTTGGAAACAGCCCTAATGACCAGCACCGGTTCCCAGACTTACACTGGTGCGTGGACAGAAAGCGTTCCGAGTTGATATGGCACCCATAAACCTGCGCCCCAGGCTCCTGGTGCCCCAGCTGGTGCTCTGGGTGAACGGCCTGCTGGGAATGCAGAGATCCTCATTTCTGAATTTACAGCAGATTCTCAAGATGTCAAAACACAAGGAGAGGCGGTCTGGGTATCATTTTATGGGATGTCATAATCTCCAAACATCTTTAATTTCTTGTACTTTTCTATGTTTTTAATTATTAAAGCCACATTGTCTTTGATTGCTCTTTTTTTTTTTTAAGATTCTATTTATTTATTTTCAGAGAGAGGGAAAGAGAGGGAGAGAAACAGCAATGTATGGTTGCCTCTCACATGGCCCTCACTGGGGACCTGGCCCGCAACCCAGGCATGTGCCCCAACTGGAAATCGAACCGGGACCCTTTGGTTCCCAGCCCGTGCTCAGTCCACTGAGCTACACCAGCCAGGGCATGATTGCTCTTTTTTTGCTTTTTTATTGTT
This sequence comes from Micronycteris hirsuta, assembly GCA_004026765.1. NCBI lineage: Eukaryota > Metazoa > Chordata > Mammalia > Chiroptera > Phyllostomidae > Micronycteris > Micronycteris hirsuta. The sequence continues at coordinate 77,232 of PVJI01006143.1, forward strand.
TCTTTTTATTTCTGCTTGTCTAGAAATGGTACATCTCATTTGTTGACATTGTCTATGCTTTTACTCGTTGATCACAGTTAAACACACTCATTTTTAGTGCCCACCTCCATGAATTGTCATCAGTGTATACACACCCATGTAATTACCCCCCAGATCGAGATATAGAACCTTCCAGGCCCCGCCCGGGTAGCTCAGCTGGTGGGAGTGTCACCCAGACACACCTAGGTTATGAGTTTGGTCAGAGCACAGACAAGAGGCAACCAGTGAGTGCATAAGTAAGTGGAACAGCAAATCCCTCTCTTTCCCTTTTTCTCTTTCCCCCCACCCCTTCCTCTCTCTCTCTAAAGTCAATAAATAATTTGTTTAAAAAACCATATGGAGACGTCCAACTTCCACAAACTCCTGGTACCTCTTCTCTGCAGACACCCCGGCCCCCAGAAGCACCGCAGCCACTTGGACCACTATTCTGACTCTCCCTGAACACTGAGTTTCTGGTCTTTTCTGGAATTTTATGTCCGCAAACTCACATACTGTGTGCTCATGTGAAGCAGGCATTTCACTCAATATCTGCGAGATGCTTTGTCTGTGTGTGCAATTTTCTGCAGCTACTCTCTTCAAAACTTAACCCCTCCTTGTCCCTCAACCCAGCAGGGCATGTGATGAGCTTACCTCTCGCAACTTCTCCCCACCTCGCTGCCCACCCTGGGCCAAGCTGCCGTCATTGCTCACCTGGACAGCTCAGGAGGCTCCTCCCTGGTCTCTCCACCTCCACTTCGTTCACCTATCCCTACTCTCTTCTCCACGAAAAAGCCAGGTCAGTCTTTTAAACATAAATCCAATCAAGTCATCCCCTGGCCCCAAGATTTTCATTGCCCTCCCTTCCACTGTCACCATATCCGGCTCCAAAGGACCTGTGACTATGTCCCCTCCTTTTCAAATTCGGCCACACCTCTGTCACCTGCTTGCTCAGCTCCATTCACACCAGCTCTGCCTAGAAGGCAGGTCACCTAGCTAGCTCCACCCAGAACACATGTGCACAGGCACACACCACCCTCACCGTGATACGAGTCCCCTCGTTACAATCTCTCGCAACTCCCTGAACTTTTCCCTCCTACCTTTTATCACAGTCCCCAGCTATACACGTACGTGAATGTTCTGTTACATCAGCCTCCCCCACTAGACCTTCAGCCCCCGGAGGCAGAACCCAGCTTCCTTGTTCCCCACCGTGACCCCAGAAGTTCCCACAGGCCGGCTGCACAGCAGGTGCTCAGAAAAGTCTTGTGCAAAGCACCCAAGAACAAGAACAAGGGCTCCGCTTTGCCCGAGCTCGGTGCTTAACCCCTTCCTGGTTATTCAGTCTCAGCTACGCTCCTCGCTGACAGCCCCGTGCCACCATTTTGCTCTCTACCTAGGAACCTCACTTATCAGATGCAAAGTCCCCTTTACGTGGCCAGTCCTGGTGGGAACCTACACTTTGTACACTGGCCATTGGCATGGTGTTGGGAGGTGCTAGACTTATTGGGGGGATGACTTTGTAAGTCATATAAATGTCCAACCACTACCTGGTACACCTGAAACTAATAGCGCATTGAATGTCACCTGTAATAGAAAAAATTTTTAATTCTTTTAAATGCACCTCTGTATATGGCACAGAGCACATTGGTTTTTGAAATAAAAATTTCAGGAATAGTGGGATGGGGGACAAAGATCTAGGGCTCAGAGTCGCTCAACTCCCCTGTCCCTCAAGGTCTTCAGCAAAGTAGAAGGAAAAACGAAATGGAGGTTTGCAAGAGACACCTGGGCGCATGAAATAAAGGTGAGTGCCCTCCCTGCAAACCAAGGAGACACGCGCAGACGTACACACACCTCAATTATACCTCAGGAAGCAGAGCTAATGGAAGCTAGATTGATTCAAAGATAACAATTAGGGAACAATTTTAATCCCCGCTGTGATTGAGACACACAGTTTATTTTTAATTTGTATCCATAATAAAAAATAATAATTAAAAGGGCTGGCAAATTGCCGCTTTTGCCGAGAAATTAGATTTACGCTGCCCACTTTCACCCCATCAGCAGTGAGCTCTTCTCTCCTGCCTCCCGTCTCCTCGGCCGGCACAGCCCCACCATGACTCGCAGGCCCGCTGGTGCCAGAGACCCCATTTTAAATATAGAGATCCATTAATTAGAGGAGATGGGAAGGGGACTTGTTTTAGCATCTACTAAGTGCCTGGCACAATGCTGAATACGTTTATGGAGATGGTTTCATTTAACCCTCACGGCAATCCTGTGAAAAGGGAGCCCCAGTTCACTCTTTTTATAGAATAAAATCTGCAGGAACCAACAGGCGTTGGCTGGGGTCGGAGGTCCTGCAGGTCACGTAGGACAGGGCTGGATCGGTCCAGGGTCTGCTTGTCCAGACGCATTCCTCACAGTGCCTCTCCTGGGGTGGGCGTGAAGCCTTCGTCCTCAACAAAGGCGAGGCCTCAGCCACAACAGAACTTGCCCGGGTTCCATCCAGTTCCCACTTCACCCCCACGTCTGGAGTTCGAAACAGGGAGGAAGGCTTGCGTGGGGTCACGTCCTGAGTATCTGGCAGATTCCATGATATGGTGAGGCAATCCATTATCGTGAAATAATTTTGGGGGAAGAGAAGAAAGAACAGGGGAAAGGAGATGAGGGAGACAGGAGGAAAGAGCAGAAAGAGAAGAATAAGAACAGAAAGGAGAAAGCAAAGAAGAAAAAGGAGAAAAGAGAAGAGGAAGCAATTGGAAGGAGGAGGAGGTGGGAAGGGAAGAGCAGTATCCTGACTCAGGCTGCTTGCTCCCCAGCCTCTCCTCTCTGTCCCGCTGTGCCAGTCCCGCACAGCGCTGCGTGCCCAGCTCTGAGACTTCCCCTCCGTGAAGTCTCCGTCCTGCTACTCCCTCCTGAAACCGCCTCTCTTCCCTGATTTCCCGTAGCGTTGGGTATCTTGCCGATGGTACTTTACACCTGGTGCTGTGGTTATTTGTGCGCCCGCTGGCCTCCCTTCCTAGCCTGGGAGCTCCCCAAAGCCAGGGACCCATCTCTGCATCCTCTCGGGGGACCCAGCACCGCACCTGTGCTTGCTCCTGGGCACCCTTTGCTCTCTCCATGGCATCTGCTTCTTTAGTTTATCTGTCCTTTGATCAAAGTTTATTTTTCAAGGGGGCAAGAGAAGGAAGAGAACTAATTAATAATTGTGGTAGAGAAATGATGTTGACACTTGTAGTAGTAGCAGTAATAATAATAATAATAATTTCCAGTTGTTGAGCTATAACAAGCCATGTGACATCATGATATAACCATAGGCTCTGCCGCCAGACCACCTGGGTTCAGGTCCCTACTCTGCCACCTCCCAGCTATGTGGCTTTAGTCAAGTCCTTTAATTGCCCCGAGCTCAACTTCCCATCGGTAACGGGCTGGTTAAGGGGTTAGATATTTATTTTGAGTTAGGTGTTTATAGAGTACAGGACAGAGCCTAGCACGTAGTAAACAATAAAAGGAGGTTGCTAGTATCATTGCTGTTATTAATGGCTACTAACTCAGTCTCTAGGACGACAGCAGCGACTGTCCCCTATTTGGTGCTTACTGGGCCAAGGGTGTGCTCGGATCCGTCACAGGCAAGATTTCTCTCATCTTCAGAAGCCGATCATTATTAGTGCATTTTACAAATTTTCCCAGCCAGTACGTGGCAGAGTTAGAACAAGATCCCAATATAAAAGGATCAGGGTTCTTGTCCTGAGAGTCAAGAAAGAGAAATGTCACCTGAGGAGGCAGGGATTGGGCAAGATGACCCCAGGAAATCTCTAGAAACCCTAGGATTGGGTGTAGCTCACTTTGAAATGTCCCCTTGTCCTGGTCTGTGTGTGTGTGTTGGGGGCGGAGCAGGTGGTGGCCAGCTTGACCTCTGTCCGTGGTGCTGAAAGATCCCAAACCCCTCTCAGATCCTCAGAACCAGACTCACATGGGGCCAAAGGGCTCTCAGCATCTCTTCAAAGGCTGTGCCTTTGTCCATGAGCCCTGCCAACTGATTAACTCAGACTCGAACTACTGGTTTTAGTAACTTGCCAGGATTCCTCAAGTCCTGGTTTAGCCAGACAAGGCCGGAATCTCCCTGTTCAAACCGAGAGATTCAAAGCATAATAAAGTCTCCGCACGTAAATGAAGGAGACACCTACCTCCTAGGTCTGATGTTAGGGCCAATGGGATTTTAGAACTTCAGGACCTAAGACAACGTTCCTTCCAGCTTACCCAAGCTAACATTTCTTTACTGGAAATCCAAAGTCAAGTTTAGGAGGCAAAAGATCAGGCTCATCGTGTGTCTGGTCTCACATGTGAATGACCGACAGCAACACATCTCTGGGCAAGATGGAGCAGGCGGAAGGGCAGAGGCCGGGAGCTCCAGAGACTGGGGTGGAACCACCACCTTGGGCAGGTGACTTTACTTCTGCACAGAAAGGGCCTGACCTACGCTTGGCACATGACAGGGGGCCAGCAAAGGTCAGTCCCCTTCTCCCAGCCACTTCTTGTCCACGTGGCCTCAGTCTGCTGCCTCCTTTTCCAGAACCCCGCCTCCATACACCCTTCTTACTCACCCAATTGCCTAAAAACTAACGGCCTTTTCTCTCCCTCCTAATCATCATCTTTGGGGAGGAGTCATTTTATTGATTACCATTCCAGTGAGTAGATTCATTTGAGCTATTAAATCGCCATTTTTGTAGGTCAAAAGCAGTCAAATGTAGGCAATTTTGTATTCCAACAGTAGAAATAAATGCCTTGGGATGTCTCACTCGGCCTTCATAGAAATAAGACATGGAATCATCCTTGTGGAAAGGCCACCCGAGCTGGTTATCGGATGGGGACAAGGGGCGAGAAGGGCCCACCACCTACATCAAACCTCAGAATAAAATGTATAGACAACAAAACCAAGAGCCACCGCCCACGTCCACATCCTGCGGACAGAGGCTGCCTCTTCAGCCATTTTTTGAAGGAGAAAAAAATATTCTTCTCACACTCGGCAACAAATTGGCTTGAATAATCTGCATCATCGTCTCTTGTCTGCTCAGCTAATCATGTTGGTAAATGGTTGGGGGGGGTTTTCCCTGTGGTTGCTGCTGAGGAGGAGGGGAGATGGCGGAAGTGGGGTGGGGGACGGGAAGAGGAAAACGTGTCGTGATAGATGACCGATTCGAGAATGCATTTGCTATTCTTGGTTAACGTCCTCGGAGACACAGGGGATTAGATTGGTCGGCCAGCTCCCCCTGTGTGGCACAAACAAGAAACATTAATTAAAAAGAATTGCCACCCCCTCGCCAGAATTAAGAGTGTGATGTTCAGATTCGTTTTAAGAAAGGTAATTTGATACCAATAAATTACAATTATAAAAACTTCATTACAGTCAAGAGCAATCTATCCACCGTTGTCCTAATTACACATTGTAGGAATAATGAATGCTAATGATTTAATGTACAATAATTACCACGATTGAAAAATAAAATATAATAATCACCACCGTTATTGTTATCAATAATACTGATATTTTGGCATGGCTGATCCCCACTTGAAGCTGAGATAAAATTTCAGAGCTTTTTTTGTTATTGTTGTTCCCAATTAGAAACAACCCCTTCTCCTCCCCTGACCCCTGCTCCCCTCCCCACCCCCAGCCTCATCTTTATTAAGACAAGAAATCCACAGCGTGGAATGGGAATGTTTGCTTCTCCTGGAGGGTCAGCGTTAAAGGGTGAATGAAGTTCAAGTCTTCTCTCCCCTAGCCAACAGCTCCCCTTTGGTTTCTCCCTGGGTATCTTTTGAGGCAGGGATGAGAGGAAAAGCAAGCATTCCATTATTCTGATGTGGAGATAGGATTGTGTTTTGGCTGAGCCACTCTCCAGTGCTTTTATGAAACCCTCCATGGCTTCCTATTGCCAAGAGAAAATAGCCCATTTTTTTTTTTAGCCTGACATTCACAGGGTCGGGTTGTGGCAAGGTGCAGGGGCTCTGGGTTCAAGTCCCCACCTCACCACCTACTAGCTGTGCGAAGTCCAACTGAACCTTTCAACGTTTCTGTGGTTTCCATGGTTTCCTTCTTGTAAAATGGGACTTAAAACGGTGCCCATCTCGGGGTTTCGTGGACTAGAACTCTGACCGCTACCTTGAGTTCAACTCAGGAAGCCATTGAATCCTTTGGGTGTACAGCCCCTGGGCCGTGGCCTGGGAGCCTCACAGACTCAGTTTGTCTGCTTCCTTCTCTCAGGGACCCAAGACCTGGGCTGCCTGCAGTCTGACCCCCAAAACGGTGATTTTGAAACGTTTTGTCTGGTTTTCTAGTTGCTTAAGGCAAGGACAGCAAATCTGGTCTCTGTTGCGTCTCCTTCTCCTGCAGCAGAAGCTTACTACGAGGATTTTTTTTCTTGAGCATTTTGATAAGAGTAATAAGATAGAGTGGATGAGGGAGGAGGACCTTCTCTCAAACCATCCCCCCAAACATCTCCCTCAGCTAATATTTTAAAATGATTTATCATGAAACATGATTTGAAAGGAGTGTAAATAAAAATGCTCAGAAGAAGAAGAAAACAAGCGAAATTAAATGAGAGAGAGGGACGGCAGGTAACGCTGGGATTCAGGGTCAGGACGTGCATTGAAGCTGGGATTCAGGCAGATACTTAAACTGCCTGCGCTGACGCCGCTTATCAGAGTTTCTCCGCGTGTTGTGTTTCTTACCTGGCGGCTTTTTTTGTTATGCATATTGTCAGGCCCTGCCTCCAACCTATTGCACCTGAGGATCAAACTCTGGGACTAGGGCGCCATGAAGAATCTGCCTTTTCTTTCTTTCTTTAAGATTTTATCCATTTATTTTTAGAGAGAGGGGAAAGAGAGGGAGAGAAATATTAATGTGTGGTTGCCTCTCACATGCCCCCTACTGGGGACCTGGCCCGCAACCCAGACATGTGCCCTGATTGGGAATTGAACCAGCAACTCTTTGATTCACAGCCCACGTTCAATCCACTGAGCTACACCAGCCAGGGCAAAGTCTGCCTTTTCTGCAGGAACCCCGGCTGCTTCTGACATACAATAGACTGATGGGACCTGGCCATCAGGAGGATGCCCATTTGGCCACAAGCAGGGAGTTCATGGCAAGACCAACCTTGGAAACGAGACTCCTGACTTCTCACTCTGGTCTCCCACGGGGGCAGTCACTATCCACTCTCCCGGGTCCTCAGAGTCACCTGGCAGCCTTTGAAAGGCTAAGGACCCTCTCCGAGAAATTCAGGTTGGATGGGTGCATGGCGGGACCTAGGCATCTGGACTTTCTCCAGCTCCCTGGCGACTCCAATGTGAACCTGGGCCGTGGCAGGGCTTCTGACCTGGGCATCAGCTGGTGTGAGACCCCTGAAAGTATACACTACAGCACGCTGGACAGCTCAGCCTGGGCGCAACTGGGACTCTCATAAAAGGGAGCGTTGTGCCCTGGCTGGTGTGGCTCAGTGGAATGAGCACGGGCTGGGAACCAGAGGGTCCCAGTTCGATTCCCCGTCAGGGCACAGGCCTGGGTTGCGCGCCCGGTCCCTGGTGAGGGCCATGTGAGAGGCAACCATACATTGCTGTTTCTCTCCCTCTCTGTCTCCCTCTCTTTCCCTCTCTCTAAAATAAATAAATAAAATCTTAAAAAAAAAAAAAAAAAAGGGAGCGTTGTAAGCCACTTTCTTCAATAAAGGCAGTTAACAAGGGAAACCCTGGTTCTACTATGGCAAGGCCTCTGCAACTGGACTGGGTATAAAAATCCCCTGGAGAGCTTGTTGAAACAGAGTCCTTGGCCCTGGCGCCAGAGATTCTTATCTCTGAAAGTAGGCTGAAATTTTGCATCTCCCACGAGCTCCTCAGTGATGCTGAGGCTGCTGGCCAGAGCGCCACACTGTGAGAACCACCACACTTGGGAAGAGAAGGTGCCCGAAGGGCAGAGCCAGGCTCCACCACCAGAACCTGGGTGGGCTTAGGCCAGCCCCGGCCATTATCGGTCAAACCGCGGGGATATGATCTCCAGGATGCATGGGTGTCTGTGTTGTGTATCTTCTTCACTGCGGGCGACAACCCCTCCATCCTGAGCCCCCACCCCCACCCCCCGACGCCGCCTCCTCTCTCCACACTCCCATCTGCAAAGGGTCTCACGCAGCTTGGAACCCTCTGAGCATGCAATCATCTTCATCATCACCATCATAATCCATCACAACCATTGCTGGCTACAGTAGAGTCTGTGTTTTGCTTATCTCTGTATCTGAGGGGACCCCCAGAAACGCTTAACCCATAGTAGGCACTCAATAGACACTCACTAAGAACGAATCCATGAACAACAGCTAACCTTTCAAAGAGCACTTCAGGGAAAGGGCTACACAAGCCTTCCCTCCTTGGGGCCTCACAGTGGAACAAACGGACCCTATTTTCACTTCCATGCGTCAGATGGGGAAGCTGAGGTTCTGAGAGGGGGCGGCACACAGATCTCATCCAGGGCAATACAGCAAGTGCCCAGCAGAGGTCAAGTTTGGAACTCAGGTCTTTCCGGAACCCAGCTACCTCTGCCCCTGGGACCGGATTTGGGTCTCTTGGTGTGGGGGACAGCATTAGCAGAAGCTCCTCTAAGGTGTTGAGTTGGATCAAAACAGCCGGGTTTGTGCGCGGGCGCGCTGGAGACCCCGGTGCTCCCAAGCGGTCGGCTGCCTAATTTAAGCCTTCGGGAGAGCAGTTGCTGAGAAATCATCTCTGCGCGCAGCTCACCTCTCGGAGGCGGGTTGAGCTGCAGGTGAGGACAATGTAATTAAGAAATTAAAAGGTAATTTCCTCAGACGCTGCCCGCGCGCGATTGCCTAATTGATGGAGCGGCCGGCAGAGCCCACGCAGCCGCGGTTCCCTGCGCCCTCCTGGCGGCTGCTGGGTCCCTCTTGGGGTGGGGGTGGGGGGCGGTGCGGGAACTTCTTGAGGCCTCTGGGGCTCACTGGGAGCTCCAGACCCAGGTCGAGAGGGTGACATCCAGGATACCCTGGCCTCTCCTGGCCTCCATCGGTAATCTATGCTCCCCTGCCACGTTTCTCCCTCTGCCTTTGTCTCTCTCCTCACGTCTGCGTTCCACTTCAGTTTCGCTCTCTCTAAATTTCTGTTTCTTTATCTCCCGACTTGGGTTCTCTCACTAGTCTCTCTTTCTCTCTTCCCCAACCCCCTTCCCCAGGCAGGCTTCTGTCTCCCTGTCTCCCATTTCCGTTAGTTCCCCAAATCCTTGCCCTGGGCATGGATGAAAGAGGCCCCCGGGGTGGGGTGGGGGTGGGGGCGATCTTTATGCCCAGGAGGAGACTGCATTGAAGTCACTGCCCCCACCACCATCTCCACCTGCCATTCCTGCAGGGTTCTGCATGTGGGGGGGATGCGGGGGGCGGTCACTGGAATGTCCAGCAGAGGCCCTGCAAGCCCACAGCAGTGGCTTCATTAGACCCACGGGATTATCGCGTGGAGTCTGCGCCCAGGGATGATGGTGGGTAGATGGGTAGGTGGGTAGAGGGGAGGATGAGTGGATTCGTGTGTAGGTGATCAGTTGGGTGTTTGACTGGGTGGTTGATTGGTTGTTCAAATAGATGGGTAGGTGGATGGGCAGATAGTGGAGGGTTGATTGGTAATTGGATGGGCAAACGGGTAAGTGAATGGATGGTGGAGGATGAACAAAAGGGTGGTAAATACAGGTTAATGGATGGATAAATTAATGAGTAGTTAAGTGTAGAGGTGATCAAATTTACAAGGAGATGGATGGGTAGATGAGTGGATGTGTGATTGGGTCTGTGTACTGATGGATACATGGGTGTTTAAATGGGTGCTTGGGTGAGAACAGATAACCAGTAGGTGGGTACATGGGTAGATGGGAGGGTGAGTGGGTATTTGCACAGGTGGGAGTAGGCACTGGTGGGTCTGTGGGGGGTGGGTGGGGGGTTTGGTAAATGGGTTTGGTAAATGGCTAGGATGGCATTGATAGATCAGTGAATGGGTGGATGGGTATGTGGAAGATAAATAGGTGGGTGTATGGATGTATGGATTGATGAGTAAGTGAGTGAACGGTGGGGAGGTAGATGAACGGGCGAGGGTATGTATTTGTGGGGAGGTAGATGAGTAGGTGAATGGAGAGACAAGCGGATGAGTAGGAATGGTGAACAGATACATGGATAGAGGGGCAGAAGGGTGGGTGGCCAGATAAATGCTGGAACTCACAGGAACATAAGTATATGCCTAATGGTGACATTAAGGAACAGCTGTTTGATGACAAAGTCAAACCATAAGCAGCTATAAATAAAACCGGAGTCTGCTAGCCCCCGAGGTATCCTCCAGCACCTGGGTCTCAAGGTCTTTCCCAAGAGTGTCCCCTTACAGAGGAGCAGGGCCAGGGCCCCATGCAGACCAGGGAGGAGTCGCCACTCTCCTGTGTCTTTCATCTCTTCCTTCACCAAATGGGCGTAATAACATCAGCCTCTTTAGGTGGGGAGGACAGGGTTTGAAGTGAAGGGGATGAAGGCACTTGGTTGGCTGGAACGCCCCGCCCCCCGCCAGTGCACCAATACCAATAAATGGAACCTCTCAGCCCCACCCCCACCCCATCCCATCAACTGTGGACCAGCGCAGCCTCCTGGTCCAGCTGCCATGCTTTCCTTCGCCATGACCACTCTTCCAAACGGCCGCTCCCTGACTTCTCTACCTAAGTTAAGCAATCTCTGCCTTCTCTTCAAGGTCCAGTTCTCTCCCACACATACCTGCACCCACAGAACGCCTTCCCCGGTTGCCTCTCTCCCACCACAGAGGGCCTTGAATGACGTACTAAGGGACATAGACTTCAATTTGGCAGGTGACAGGCAGCTGTGGAAAAGTTTTCCATCCTGTATCTGCCTCCTGGTACAACACATCCGACCCAGGATTCCTCTGTGCACCCCCACTCAGCTTCCACCACGGACTCCCCAACATGAAGCAGAGAAACACCCTTTGCTCATTTCTGGGTTTTCAGTCCCTAGTGGAGAATTGGGCACCGACTAGGTGCTCAGTGCACAGGTCCTGAGATGATTGAGTGAGGCAGTTGCTAAAACGACTACAGTTGGGAAGAAACTTTGGCCTGCTGACCCCTCTTGTGTATCTTCTCCCATTTGTCAGAGGAGGAAACTGAGGCCAAGAGAGCTTGCCCAACTGCCCTCACCCAAATTCTGCTATCTGCCCCCCCAACCATCACCCTTCATTCTGAGCCAAGCCGTCAGGAATGTGGCCACCCATGAGTACAGAACGCAAAAGGGTCCTTTGTTCCAGGAGATACCGAGAGGTAGGTGGGGGAGGGATCTGTTGGGGGATTAGGAAAGAGCCTGCAGGGAATTCCTTTGTCCCTGGGACTCAGTGGGGGCTGGAGCTGGAGTTTTCACCTGCTAAGAGCTCCCCTGAGCTGCCTCCCACCTGCTGGGAATGCCTGAAGCCAGAGAAGCAGGGAGGCCCACCTGAGGCGGTCATTCTTAGGCCAGCACACCTGGACAAAAGGAGGAGAGGAGGAAGAGAAGCTGGGAGGGGAAGAGGGAGGAGGCGGAGGGAGGTGGAAGAAAAGGAGAGAGGGGGAAGACCCGGGCACATCTTTAGAGGAAAATAGACACCTGTATGTACACAATTACAGATACGTATACACCAGTACCCTTCAGAGACACGAGAGTGTGAATGAGGAGCTATCTACACACACAAACACTTGTGTGCCTCTGTCTCATCCATCCGTTTATATTTTCACATGCGGAACCACACACGTGTGCACAATTACATGGACAATGATGCATGCACACACATGTACAACCGCACACACCCTTACCACATGCTCACACACATGTGTGTGCTCACCAATTCACATGCACTCTCGCACCCACACACGCAGCCGTTCACAGTCACACGTACACATTCTCATATTCACGCCCTGCTTGCCTCCAACCCCAGCCCGCTGCTGGCCGCCTTCTGTCCGACATTCAGAAAAATCCCTCCCTAGCAGTTTGCAAGCCTGTTCCCAGGCATGTCGCCACTGCCGCTGTGGTGGTGACCCCCCCAGTGGCCTGGAGCCGGGGGTGGGGGTGCAAAGAAGACAAAGACACTAACACCTCCTCCTCCGAGTTTTCCAAAGAGTTTTCCAAGCGGCGTTACATCCAGCAGCTGGGTGGGACTGTGCTGTGTCCCCGAGTGGTGGCACCAGGAGGGAAAGCCTCCGCCTCCAGATGAGTAAACTGAGACCCCCACAGGCAGCGA